>JAYEAL010000537.1:0-39272 GCA_036419045.1 Scirpophaga incertulas
TAAATTATATTTTCAAGATAGAGGAAGGGATGCTTAGATGGTTCGGCCATGTTGAAAGAATGAATGTAGGAAGATTAACGAAAGAGATACACAAGGTAAGAATGATAGGTCGAATCGGTGTAGGTCGACCTAGGCAGACATTTCTCGATCAAATCGAAGATGTCCTAAAGAAAGGCCGGGTCAAGAGTACTCGCAACCGACGAGCATGTATGAAGCCGCTTATGAAAGTGGAGGAAGCAAGAGAAGTGTGCCAGGATCGTAGCAAGTGGAGAGAGGTGGTCTCTGCCTACCCCACTGCGAACAAAGCGTGACATCATTATTATTATAACTCCGTATATTTCTTTGAAAACTTCAGATTCATATTTTTCCTTTTAGCAATAATTACATCCAATCATAAGAGAGTAGTCATAACAATAAAACTAGAACTTTCTTATTCTATTATCAAAGTAGCTATATACCCATGAGCTGATCCTGCAGCGAATCAGAAGAAGCCTCCTGCCCGGTACTGACAGCTAAGAAAGCAGCCTGGGCTCGGCTCAACTCTGCCTCGCTGGCCTCACTCGCACTCCGTAACTCGGAGAACGTGTCAGTCGCCTGCAACACAGGCATGAGTTTGATTGTTTCAGTTCAGAATCAACATGTAGGCTTTTATTTAGTTTGAGTTTCAATAGTACCTAATACAAGTGTGAAATATGGAAAATCAGTGTATTTATTAATATTAATTAATTAATATTTTTATTATTAATAATATTATTAATATTTATATAAATAATAATAAATAAATATTTGTTACACTTACACCAATTAGCCTAGCCCAAACTAAGCTCTATAAGGCTTGTGCAATGGGATCTAGGGTAACGGATAGACATACATATATTATACATATATAAATAATTTTTATTCAAATATATATCAACAACCATGACTAAGGTACAAATGCTCGCATTCATCACACAAACATCTGCCCCCACCGGGATTCGAACCCGGGACCTCAGAGATGGCGACACCTTGAAACCGGTGTATTATCCACTCGACTATGGAGGTCGTCATTTATATTCCTAAACAGCAACAGCTGCAGTATATTAACCAATGATGTTTGTTCAATGGTGCCTCGCAAAAACCCCTTTAAGAAGTAAAAACAACAGAAAAACCATCTAAAGTATGTCACTAGCTTTTGGGGCCCACTCCAAACCTAAGATTTAGTGTTTTACAATTTTTTTACTCTTCAAAGGCAACTTCCAGTTTTGTGTTGGGAGTAAGTAGAGTCATTTTTATTTTATATTTTTCATAAGTGTACACTATAATATACTTTTTAATTTTGTAATGAATGTGACAATTCAGTAGTTTACAGTTAGTTTATTTTCACTAGTATTTACAAGAATCATTCCACTCAAACGTATAGCTGCCAACGATCACAGTACAAAGCAACTGCTTCGTTTTTGCATTTAGAGTTAGCAAGTAATTCCTCGTAATTACCTCATCCAGTATTTGCTTCTTGGCAGCAAGTGCAGCCTGGTCATCGGCTAAAGCTCGAGTCAGCAGTCTTGATTTCTTCTCATTGGCAGCGGTTGCCTCTTTGGCAGCACGTAAGGCGGCCGCCGCTACTGCCTCCACTTTATCGGCCGCCGTCAACTCCGCTTGCAACTGCTTCAGAGCGCTGCCACTCTCCTTGCATGGTAGAAAGCAACAATGATCAGTTTACATAGCCCAGTTAACAATCGAAATGAAACATTAAAGTTTCATTTTTATCAGTTGAACGGTCTATTTATTACATACTGTCACTACAAGACCAATAGTAATTAACGATGATAACATAAATTATGAATGAATACTTTATTTGCATCATTTTACAACACACAAAAATAGACATAAAATAAATACAATGAATAATACAATATAGAGAACCCCAGACACAAGATCAACACGCCCCACACACGGTTGAATAAAACGGTCGAGAATTAGACAAAAAATCCGCCACCGAGTAACCATTTGGTATACCCACACATTGCTTTTCCAAAAGAAATAATTAAAATTGTTTTTAAAATGTAGATTTAGATTTTCAAATTAACGAATTAAAAGAGCTAAACTCTATCATATACAACACTTTACTTTATTATCAGCATTCAAAATCAAAGTAATCTTCACTCTACATAGGCTTATATAGGTCTACCTCCCACAGTATGGGGAAAACCTAAACCACGGACGGACAACTCAGCTTAACCAAAAAAATTACTATGTCAAATTTATTTTCACAAAAAAAGATGAAATGGTTTCTAAGACGGTTTCCTTATATCTTCAATGGTTTAGGTTTTCCCCATACTGTCCCAGTTAAAAAAAACTCTGTATAGATATTTTGCTGGTGAAGTATTATTCCACCCTTGGTGAGTTTCTGTAGTCTTATCAAACCCACTTCGGATTGATCTGTCTTGCTGGGTTCATTGAAGGTGTTTCCCTTACTAGGGTTTCAAAGTTTAGTTAATATTGTTGAAATAGTAAACACCAATCGATTATGTTTCCAAACGTAACTATTAGTTCCAATTGTTAACGTGTGGCGCTGGTGTGTTGTCTATTCTCTGTTGCTTACTACTTGCTACCGTATAATAAACGTTGTTAAACTTTATCTGGTGTTAATTAATTCCTACAAATATATATAAATATTTGGATTAGATTTAATTATAATAAAAGGTTTACCTGCATCAAGTAAAAAAAAATTGTTCCTGTGCTCATTGCGACTGTATATGTAGAGATAATGAGTGGAGACGTGGCAGTGTGCTTATACAGTAATAACTATGTTTGAGTTTATTGATGTGAAAACAAATTTAAGCATAAGGGAATTTATTCTCCACCTTCAAATTGTTCAATTTAAATTGTCACGTAAGAGTAAAGAAACATATAGTTTTCCATGTTCCTTTAGATATTAATTTAACATTTTTAAGTAAAATATAACAAGATATATATAAACATAACCATACATATCTAGGTAATTTTCCAAACCTCCTCTAGTTTTCTGTTCAATTCGGTTACTTGTTTGTCCAGATCTTTTATATCACTTTCATTGTTCTTAATAGTATTTTTCAGGTTTTGGACTTCATTGCGAACTTCAACAACCTTTGCCTCTGCTTGTTCTACTTTGCTCTCGGCCTGAACATACCTGAGGTAAAATAAATATTGCAGTATAATAAAGTAACAACAACAAGCACAAATTTACTGTTGTTAATGGAAAGATAAAGCAACAATAACAAATTTACTGCTGTGATTAACAGTAGCAACGTAATGTTGCTACTGTTAATCTAAATCTTACTACTAAAAATTAATAAAATTCAGCAGATCAACCTAATTAATAACCTAATATTTTACTAAAACCTAAAGACTTAATATTTTCATACACTAAATCTATAATTTTGTCATATGTCTAACCTCCATGCCACAAGAAGCCTAGTTAAGCTTTCCAGTTCCCTCACTACTTTTTGGTACTCTTGAAACTGGGCTCTCTCTTCTTGAAGCTTTTGTAGTTTTGGACCGATATCTTCAGTTATTATCTGAAACAATCACAATATAGTTTATAATCAGTCATATATATAATCATAACATATTGAATTTTACAGCATGTCTGATTTTTTTTGTGATGGCAACACTTTCATATAGTATGTAAAATAAAATATAGGAAGTAACAGTTATTAGTATTGTTTGTAAGATTTCTGGTTTTTGAACTTTTTATCAAATTATTCTTTACTGCATCATTAATAAAATATCTATAAGTTATTTATTTTCGTCCAATTCAATTGATAATTGTGTAGAAATTTCGGAATTACTATAAAATAAGACTGCACAACTTGATAAATAACAACAGCTTAATAATTAACAGCACATACTCAACTGAATTCAGTAAATGGTAATCCCTAGGATCTTCTGTACGTGCCTTAAACCTTAACTATAATATACGAAGGTGGGTGTCGTCATTTTTAGAATATTTTATAGGAACGTACAGAATTAATTTTATTCAAACTAGGAAATATCACTAAAGATAAAATGTTTTTTACAACTCACATCATTGAGTTCCCTAAGTTTAGCATCTTTTTTTTCAATAGTCTTCTGTGCTGCTAGTTTTCTTGTTTCATACATCCTTGTGCCAGCTGCTTCTTCCACCATAGATAATATCTAAAATATAACTTAGGTCTGTTACTCATATTCCCATAATTTTTAGATATATTAAATATTGATCCATCCCAACCTTTAGTGCCACTCATAATACAACTAACATTATGAAAAACTTAAAAAGAAGGATGTATTTTTGTTATACATATATTACTCTGTGAAGGAGTAATACCTCAATGGATTGGAATGAAATTTGGTATGAAGATAGTTTAAGAAGCAGTACACTTTGTTGTTTTGGGCTATGTGTTACACATAGCTCAAAACAACAAAGTGTACTGCTGAAAAATATAACTTTCTTGTGGTTTAATTATGAAATTATTTCACTTTAACTTTAAAAATAAATTGTTCTATAGCATACACTATTTTAAACATACATTTTAAGTTTCTCATATTATGTGTTACAAATTTATTTAAAATATAAAAAAAGATAATGATTCACTTTTAACTTCGAAATAAATTGATTTATAGCTTACAATATATTAAACATATTATATAAGCTTTGGCATATCAAAGGTATAATTTTTCAATGCTGGAAACATGCATATGAACATACAATTGCAGTCACAGTCTTAAATAGAAATCATAAAATAAAAGTTGGCAATATTGTAGCACACAACACTATCCACAGATTACTCAATTGACAATAACACAAACACACAGTCGCAAGAGAGAGAGAGCTAGAGATTTTGATTGAAGCTGTCAGAAAGTGCAGTTACATTGCAGTATAAGATAACTGCCACAATCAATCGTAATAAATTAGCAAAATATCTGTACTATCTATCAGTTTCAATCAAATTTGATAGTAACAAGGAAAGTAGACATCACAATGTATTTTGTTTCATAGTAATGGTTCAATAATAATTATTTTTATATTAAACATATAGGTGAAGTTGGCTGCACTAAGAAAACCCACTATGGGTTTCCAATAAGATGAGATATGTAAATGCTGTAAAAAGTTTTAACTTAAAATTTACAATATTGTTCAACTAATATGTATAGATACATAAAATAAAATAGATACCACATATGGTATTCACTATTACTGTAAATCTAATTATGTCCTTCTTTCTTTTTTATATAGGATAGGGTATCAAACGAGCGAACAGATCACCTGATGGTAAGCGATAACCGTTGCCCATGGACATCCGCAACACCAGAGGAGTCACAGATGCGTTGTCGGCCTTTAAAAAGGGAATAAGGGGGTGTTTGGCCTCCAGTACCCTCACTCACTCGGCGAACCACAGTGCAAGCTCTCCCACGGTAAAACTAATCCCGCTACTAAACTAATCCCTCTTGATAAAGGGGAGTCAGCTTACATCCAGGTATCAAATTGATAGTGATGCAGAAAGAGGACTCAAACTTTGAGCCTCATATAGATTTAAGGGACCTATACATACTTCTCTTTCTACCTCACCACACTAAGTTTTCTTTTTACCTAGCCATATCTAATATAATCCAACTACACAACCTGTGATACATGTTCCAGTATAGAATCTACAGAAACTATCATACCCATTAACAATAATGAAAAAAATATGCTTCTCTTGACATCTATAGAACTTTTTCATACCTCCTGTGGTTTCATGTTTAACACCTTAGTGATACGGCCCTGCATTATGAGGAAATGTGGGTTATTGACATTCAACTGCACAGAACAGAACAGGTCATTGATGCGCTTAGCCTGCACGTTTATGCCATTGATCATATATTTGTTCTTCCCCCCCATTACCACCTGTAAGGAAAATTAATTTATTAAAAAATTATTCATCATATAGGATTGTTACAATCACTTTTGCACTCCAAAGACACTATGCCTTTGATTCACAAGTGTATGGTGGAAGACCTTTTACTGGAAAGAACCAGTAAAGGTAATTTACATTTAGTGATTAAAATTAAACAAAAGCATTGTAATCGTTTAAGTATTCCTTAACAGTTTAATACCATTTTTTCATCCTTCAGCATTTAACTATCCATATTAAGCATCAGTTTCCAAAAGTGCACAAAAATAAGGGCATAAAAGATAATAATATAAAATTTTGTATATAGAAATAACCATACTACAGTGTCAATTTAGTGGTGCTGTGGTCATGGTAATGACTTTCCAACTGAGATGTCGGGGGCTTGTGTGTAATTTGGCAATTAATTAATTAAACATTGTAGTAATAAACTTTAAATTAGGCGATATTGTTTAGTATTTGACATTCAATTTACAATGTGTATATAAGGATTTTTTGTACATGTAATTGACATTTTTACAATAATAATATATTATGTTATTAATTTAATTCTTTAACCTATGTATTTATATATCACAAAAACATTAAAAATAATTAATGTTTACACTCATTAAAACAAATTTACAGTTTTATAAGCAAACCAACAAGAAAAACAATTTGAGATACTATGTACATAATGATGTTAATTTCTATGTGCATTCTGACACTCTTAGGGTGAATGGAAATCATTATAATATAGAATTAGTAAAAGGTATGATTTGAAATCGAATAAAACCATAATCATAATTTAACAGTCGCAGTTATTAAGGATATTTAAATTTCATTTGGTTATGGCTGTCTGTGCAGTAGAAATAATGTACCTGGCGAGTTACAACAATTTCGTCGTGGTTCTCATAACCAATAGGACATTGTCTTTTATTTCTATTGTCGAAGGTTATGCTGACTGTCGCTTTGGTGATTCCGGCCTGGCCATGTTTGTAAATAAGCTCCTGTAGACTACCAGCGCGCACCTGAAAACGAAAGGAACAGACATGAATTCTTCGATAAATAAAAAAACGCCAACTTATTATACAAATACTACTCACGTTCGACAAATTTGTTATTCCCAGTACAAAACATATGGAATCTAAGATATTCGACTTGCCAGTGCCATTTAGACCAGTAATAGCATTGAATTCGGGATCGAACCCGGTAATTTCTATTTTGTTGCCGTAAGATTTGAAGCCGTCTAAGAGAATTGACTTGATATACATTTTGCAATTTTATCAGACAACTCACTAGGTAATCACAACAACATATTTCTGACGCTAAAAAATCAACAAATATGCGATTTTACACAATGGAGAATAATCGTAACGCTATAGGCTATAGCTTTGGGTACGCGGAAATAACCGTTGCGAGGTCAATCAAAATTTTGACATTTCTTTGACATTGACAATTCAAAATACTGTCCGAAATACGCCTAGTGGTCAAAAGTAAGTAGAAATCAGAACTGTTTGTAAAAATAACATGAAACTAAGCATACCTCAAACATACTTTGTATTTTAAAAACAATTTGTACCAACTTGCTCATCTATACAAATATGACGTGGTAGACTCACATACAGACACAATCACAGTGTTAGTATTCGGTTGAAAACTCTGTCCATTATGAATGTACGAGTATTCTAGAAAATAAAGTTACATCATGAGAAATGTCATCAAAACTACGAAAATCAAAGGTTTCATTAATAATTAATATAGATTTGTTTTTAAAAAAGCTTGGGCTCTGAAACACATGTCAAAATGACTTAGAGCTTAGATTTGGATATATAGGCGCTTAGTAAATCGAGACTCGATCAAAATGAGAATTAAAGAATCGATAGTGAAGTTAAATGACTTGATTGAAACTCTGTATTGCGCCCTTTCCTGGAGACCGCTCGCTCTCACTTCAAGTCGTAAAGCGTGGAGTCTGATATAACCACCGTGACACTTATTTGCATTGGAAGCCTGTAGGGTCTCAGCCTCTCTTTCTTGAACGAAAAAAACAACCTATCAACGTGTAAACTTATAACCTCGTTATGTACCTATTTCGAAATCTCTCCGAAAAATTTCTCAATCCGCAAAAAATATAAAATTTTGTTTATTGAGGAAACTATATGTCAGTCACCATAAGTCGTAAGTATTTAATCTATATATCTTTTACCTCGACAGTTCTTATAAATTTATCTAAATGGAACTTGTTTTGCTCATTGAATGAACAACTTTTTGATACATTTTAATAAGATGTAAATTATACCAATAAATAGATATTAATATATAATTTACAAATATTATTTGAAATTGAGTATTGTTGAAGTAATGGCGCATTATTCCATTGGCACTTTTCTTTTGTTTGAATTTAAATGGCACTTCTTCTAATAATGACTTTAAAGTCATTGTGTCCATAAATGTGATTCCAAATAACATTGAAGTCGAATTCATCTGGTTTTGAAACGGAATGCTGCATTTATCTCCGATTTTTTTTCGTGTTGTTTGTTCTATTATATTATTATATCTTGTTTTTTCTATTGTAGTTTCACCAAATATTTATTTGGTGTTTTGTGCTTTTTTTGTGTTGTTTTTATTTGTATGGAATTTGTATGGAAGGTGGGCCTGAGTAATGTGCAGCGACGAAACTTTACCAGAGAAGAGTATAAATTATTGTAGATCATCTGAATAAAGATTATATTTCAAATATCACCCGTTTTTTAGTAATTAATAATTTAAATTATTTAATACTAGCAAGTTGATGGAACCTTTTGTTTTTAGTTAAAGGCTTTGGGTAATGTCTTTAATCGAGTACTTTTTATGGTTACGGCCAAAAATCAGCTCAGCGCCCCAACTCTTGCTGCCTTTATTCGTCTCATATTGATTTGTAAATGGTTAAAAATTATATGGCATGAAATGAATGCATTTTAATATAATTAATTTGCTCAAGACATGCTGTCAAAGTCGCATTGACAGCGAACGAGTGTTATCATTGGTCACAGACTATGTACATTCAGGGTGGTCAGTAATAAAACATGTCTAGAACTTCATGAATTTATAATTACTAAATTACATTTCTTTTGTTAACTATATAACCATTGTTCAATAAGATTTAAATAAATTATCATTTTATATACTTAATTAAAACATTTTAACCACGTTTTGGGATGTGTTTACTTGAATATCTAGGTACTTTCAAACAACATTTACAGAAAATCGGGGGATTAAAAAAAAATAAATAAATTGTAATTTGATGAACATAAAATTACCTATCGATTGATATATCTTACGTCTCTGCACATGATTGAAGCCCACTTTTTGTCAATGTCCTTTGATAGTTGAACTCACATTAATGCGTATGCACACTACAGACGCCGAGAACGGCTCCATTCGGTGAAGAAGGCCGACCGCAGACGCCCCCGTAACCCTACCTGTACCAGTCCTGCTTTCGGTTGTTATTTGGTCTTGACTATAATTATCCGTATATGGAATATTACTTCTTTATAATATTAGTATAGATTACAGCATTATCTAACTTTTACAAGATCACACGATCAGATAATTTACTAATTACATCTGCTTGTACTAAAATCATGGTTTATCGATCCACGTTAGGTAAATGTCGTTTTATTAGTGTATTGAGTCATCTGAGCATAATTTTTGTATTTCTATAGTTTAGTAAAATTAATTGTAGTTTATTATAATCATATTCTAGTCCATTATGGAGAAATGTTCCTTCACATTTTATGCTTGCATTCGATTTTATTTATCTACATTGTAATTACATTCAGTTCTTTAGAATAGAATTTTATTATAATGCATAGAATTTGTTTACTGCTCAAACTAAATTATATCCCTGTATCAGAAAAATATTTAACAATTGTATTATTATTGCAATAAATATGTAGTCGTCATTCAGCAATTGTGCAGTTCCAACTTCGAAAATATATAATGTTCATATTTATATAAAATATAATATATAATGAAAAAACAATTTTCAGAATTATATTAAAGTTTGAACATTCCAAAAAATATTTCAATAATAAAGTTAATCTAAAAACTTTGTCAATCTAAATAAAATCAAAATCTATAAAGTCTAACTTAGTTAATCTACTTTTTTTCTCTTCTATATTGAACTCAGAGTAAATAGTCTTGGTTACTTTGAGATATTGAAAGAATGAATTAAAAAACACAGATTAACTAAACTAGATTAAAAAAAACTTTCTTAGTACGGCCTTCAGCGTAAATATCTGGCTTTCGGGGTTCATAAGATAAATCCCATAAAAAATATATTTAAAAAATTTATTTTTTAATCGATATTATACAATAATTCAAAAATCAAAATTAATCTATTACACTAAATAACGATTTCGGACCACAATACGGCAGGCAACGGACAATCAATAAAACGTCTTTTTATTTTGCTTAATTTGATTGTTTTAATAATTCTACTTTTATTTTGAATATTTTTATTTAATTGGTATCACATAATGGAGTTTAGTAGCTCTGGTGGAATGAGGAGCCCTTTTTCTCCTCGAGTGAGACAATCCATTACAGGAAGAAAGCCCTTGGGAGGAATTTCATCGAGAAAAAATCAAGGGTGACTATAACCTATATATTGTAAAGAATTTCAATTTTATTATTATTTGTGTTTAAATGTACATTTTTAAAATTATACGTTATAAAATGTTAAAATTTTTATGTTCTTTAAATTATGATCTTATTCATAAATCAATTGTTTCAAACTATTTTCTGATATTTAGAATAAGAAAATATTTGTTTGTATTGGTTTTCGGTATTAAATGGTCGGTTTTATTTCTTACACTATCTAAAAGTAACCAACACATTATTTGTGCATCTGGCGTTTGGTCTTTCTTTAACCTTATAGTTATTTTTTATTTTATTTACCTTTGTCTTGCTAAAAGTTTTATAAATTATTTTAATATTAATATAAATATTATTGTTTAAAGCGAGTGTTACACAGCTAAGTGCAAAACTTGTTTTATAGGTCTAATATTATGTGTTTGTTATTAAACTCCTCTGAAAGGCTTAAATGATTTATATTAATTTTCTTGTGTATATTGTTGTAGGTCTGAAAATAGGGCATAGGTAATTGGTAATGTTATATAAAAATAAGATGTAGATTTTACACAAATGCATCAAAACTGAGGTGTTTCAATTCAGAGCAATTTCATTTACCTCAAAATGACATCATGCTTTGCTCTGGTTTATCATATTTGGCTGGTGCAACATTATCTTTTTCTATTCCATACTTTCTGCACAATGCTTTCATTCATTAATAATCTGGTGAAACATTAAAACATATGTAACTACATAGTAAAGCAGCTCTGAATTGTTAAATGTCACACAATATTAATATGCATAATCTATAGTAAAACCTCATTGGTAGCATATTCTTTATACCCACTTTTGTCTATACAGTTACAATTTTTTGTGCATCGATTGTTGTTTGATTGATCTCAAATCAATGATATTCAAGAATGAATGATGATATAAAAGATTATATATATATAATATTAGATATGTGTCACAAGATTCCATCAACTGACATCCTTTGAGATTACCTTTGTAAATCTTGCCAAGATATTCTCATATATTTATTCATTATTAATAAATAACCCTATACTGGGTGTATTCAAGATTTTTTATGAATTATTTTAAAGTCTAAGAAATATATATGTGTAATAATAAAAGAACAAACACATTACCTTTGTACTGTATTTTATTATTAAGTACATCAATTATTTAAAATTTATCTTGTTATTTGCAATGACATTAAGTAGCAAGACCAAACAATGTCTGGTTGTGGCTTAGATTGGCTTATTCTCATATGGGCAAACTATTTGTTTTGTTTGTGTTGGTTAATGTCGGTCTTGTGAAAACATGCAATAACATTGCGCATTAGTTCACTCATTGGGAGTAATTTTAATTTCTTGAAGTTGTGACAATTTAAAATAAACAATTGTATATAATTTTTCAATTTATATTTATCTTTTAAGAGATTATAAACTATAAGGATTATAGCTAAGGGGGTTAGATGGTGAGCAAAAAGTCATTTCCTTGTAAAAAGCATTTTTATCAAAAACCTTTATCAGTAAGTTACTAAAAATGTTTAGTTTTCTTAAATCTAAAACAGCCTTTAAATCTAAGAGGTAAATACCATAGAATTGATTTTATAGCAATTATTATTGTAAAACACAGTAGTAACATGCAGTCCACAATTTTTTCAATTGTGATTAATCGTAATTTAATAACAGCTAACTGTTCCATTTTGATTATCTAAAACCCTTTAGCGAAATGCTGCCAGTTACACGTCATGTTTTATAATTGTACTACAAAAAATGTCTGAAGGTGATCATTATCACATGTTCACCATTGGATAATCTGGAAGATTGCCGAGTTTAGACCAAGTCATGAACAATGAAAAAATTTGTTATAATGATTTTATTATATTATCCTTAACTAACTAATATTTCATGTATTTTTATTTGATATACATTTATACGGTCACTATTATTTAAATTACATAATAGTGTTATAAATATATAATGAATTGTAGTTGTTTAGCCTATTGGTTTATCTTTTCAGAAATTACACCGACTCACCTGAATCTCAGAATGGAGAAGTTATCTATAAGACAGCATCGGCTACAATTGAAACATTCGGGCCACCTTTGCCAGTCATGGTCACTGAAATGCTTACTTTTGGTATGTTGTTGCTTTATTGAATTTTCATATAAAGCAAGTTGATTTGAATGTCTTTGTAGGCTTAATTTATGTGTGATACAGCTAGAGGTCACTTCTTCTTTGACGGTTGACATGTCAAGAAGTATGTGGAGCTCTGATGTCTTAAGAAACCATGGGGCATATATGAAATATATTGTTAAATGTTTGTTTATTCATTATCCTAGATCCCATAACATATGTGTCTTCAGTGCTTACTTTGGGCTAGGATATTATATGAAATTGCAGGATAGCTGCAATCATCCTTTAAAAAGATGAGATATTTATGATGAAGAGAGTTGGCATGTATAGTAAGTGACTAGGATATAAATGGATACAGCTTTATTGGCAGAAATGCCCAAGTCAATGTACCATCAAACCCATATACTCGTACATAGTCTTGGCGGCTGATTGCAAGATTTGATTCAAAAACAAAAGCTCGATTGTTATGCTGTAATCATTTATATAAATATTACTTGTAATATTGTATTAATGTATAATAATAATAGTATAAGTGCGTGGGTAAGTGACGACCCTATCGCCCGCTGGTGGGGCATTTAATGCCCTTTGACTGCCATAAATGCCCCATCATTGCAGTCAGTCTCCCTCAGGGCAGCTTGTGGCGAGCTGTCGGTGAGTTGCGGCACCGAGGGTACCGATGTGCTTCAGGGAGGCCTATGCCACCCGCCTCTGTCTTGCCTTAACCACCCGGACAGAGTGGAGTCGCAAGAGCAGATGCTGGAAGGGTGGAAGTGTAATAATGTCAACGCCGACGGCGTCTCGATCGCTGTCGCAGACACACCTCTCTACACCCTTAGCCGTTCACACCAATGTTGCTCTCTCTGCACCAATATTGGTCTGCTTTTTTGTCCACAGGCTTTTAATAGTTTTTGTGCATCTAACTCGGTGTAGTCTTTGGCTGCAATTTTCATGATGCAGATAGAGATTGGACCCAGTTGGTACACTCCACTCACACTTTCATTAAATTTTGCTTAAATGGCTTCTATGCTTTGGATCTGTATCCCCGTGCACGTGGTAAAGGTCCGTGTCTTATAAAGACGCGTGATGTAAGCTGCAATAATAATAATAAATAAATATTTCTATACTCACACCAATCAGCCTATCCTATTATACGGGATGTATGGTAACAGATAGACATACATGTACATATATAAATATTTGTATTAGAATATATTACCAACCATGACTAAGGCACAAATGCAAGTGAGATGCATCGTTGATTGGTATTGTAAGTTGAAATGTAAGATGCAGCATCCCGCGTGTGAGTTGTGACTGTTGTGAGACGTGGTCGTGTTGTGTGGCAGGCGCGGGCGAGGTGACGGCGCGCGTGTCGGCGTGCGGCTGGGCGTGGGTGGTGGGCGGGCGGCGCGCCGTGTGCTGGCCGCGTGCCGGCCCCGCGCGCTGCCTGCCGCTGCCGCAGACCGACCTGCAGCACAAGGCCGACCTGCTCGAGATGTACTTCGAGGACGGCGCGCAGGTACTCACCGCTCGCGGTCTGCACCGAGGACGGGACTTCGTCTAGTACGGATTATTTGGGAAGTAATGGTGGTGGGCGTTCCAGATGCCGTCGTGCGTGAGCGTGTCGCCGGAGGGCGTGGTGCGCTACTGGCCGTCGGTGGGGCACGAGGCCGCCAGCGTGGACAGCGGCTGCGGGCTGGCGGGGCAGGAGGGCGACCGCCTGCGCGCCGCGGGCCGCCGCCTGCTGCTGGCCACCACCTCCGGCGCGCTGCTGCTGCTCTACCCGCGCGTGCGCCGTGAGTGTGGCTTTCTCGCTCTCTCTCTCTCTCAGTGCTGGATCTACAACACTGTTTGCGGTTTTGAACTGTTCTTCTATATGATGTTTGTTTACTTCTGTATCTCCATTAGAAATTTTCATTCCCGGACCTGTTGCCTACATAACTTTTCGATACATGATATTAAATCTAAAGCTTTTAAAGGCCAGCCATTCTCTGTAGCTCACTCATAAAGAGCTCACTGTTAATATTAAGAAGAGCGATATTCAAAAATTGGTTACGAATGTTAATTTCAGAATATGACAGATCCTATAAGTCTAAAAGGTCGCCATGAAAAGTGACTAATGCCTGTAAAAAATAAATGAATTAAATATTTCCACTGTAATTAATTAAGGTTCGCAATTCTTCGAGAGTAATGTCTGTGAACTTGTTTCTTCTGCGGTATTTTTCCAATCCGGTTCGATCACTCAGAGAATTTATTGATTTCAGTTCAATCATGTATATAAAGTCCATTGTCCCTTGGGTGACTATCAGATTCCTTATAAGAACTAATCCCATTGTGAGCAGGCTAATTTCAGTTCTCCTAGTGAAAATCTAAAGAGTTTTGTCATGCATATCAGACAGTAAGATCAGACTGGTTGTTGAGGTTGGATTACTAGAAGAACTTTATACTTTTCAGCTGCTGTCAAATAATTCATTGGCAAATTGGATGTTAGTAGAAAGATTTAGTATTCGTGTGAATGTATGTGTGTATCGAGTAGTGC
The DNA here is from genome assembly GCA_036419045.1 of Scirpophaga incertulas. Lineage (NCBI taxonomy): Eukaryota > Metazoa > Arthropoda > Insecta > Lepidoptera > Crambidae > Scirpophaga > Scirpophaga incertulas. The sequence continues at coordinate 15,162 of JAYEAL010000537.1, forward strand.
ACCCAGTGATACAGTCGGTGTTCCGCAGAGGGCCGCATGACGGTGACGAGCCGCGTGCTGCGGCCGCCCAGCGGCTGGCTGGGCGGCATCGGCCGGCGCGTCTCCAACCTGTTCTTCGGGGCCGTGCCGCCCTCCACTGACACGGTATGTTATATTGTTTAAAAAAAATGTTTTCAACTATATTATAATATTTGAAATATTTTTTTTTTAATGTATTATGGACAGGCATTTGGCCTCGATCTCACCTGATGGTAAGTGACGAAGAGGCCGAAGATGGTCCATGCCTGTCCAAATAGTGCCTATTCACTCTTGCCTTGAAAAGGCCCAGATTGTTCCCCTGAGGTGGAATGGGGATGCTGGAATCAAATTGTGCAATTCCATTGCACACTCTCTGAAATGCATCTGATAAAAGATAGCCATAGAGGCGATTGAGTCGGTGCTCGAGGCTCTGCAATTTAGCCTCTACTAGACGTGAGTCACCAATAAGCTTCCTAGCACGTTTCTCGATTCAAGGCAGTCAGTTTATATTTGGCAGAACCGTCCCAAAAATGTATGTAATGTATTGATCTTATTTAAAAATGTAATGAAGATTAAAATAAGAAAGTGATAATGAAGATAAAAATCCCAATAGAAACTGGTGAACATGGTGGTGCTGAAGGAAGGCGCGCTGGAGGCGAACGTGCCGGAGGAGGAGGAGGGGGAGCCCGAGGGCTGCGTGGTGGTGGTGGCGAGCGGCGGCGCGGCCGGCGGCCCGCTGCTCACCGCCTGGGCGCCGCGCCCCGCCGACCACTGCCTGCGGCGCGCGCTGCACGACCCGCGCATCGGTGGGTACAGCAGCGCTGCACCGCTGCACCGCTGCACCGCTGCACCGCTGCACTGCACCGCTAACCCGCGCACTGTGCTTACGTCGGCAGGCGAGCTGGGCGCGTGCGAGCTGACGGCGCTGGACGCGGCCGCCGCGCCGGGCGCGGCGAGGGCGCGCTGCTGCTGCTGCTGGCCGCCGCCGCCCGCGACCAGCCGCCGCGCCACTTCATTGGTACCCGACGCCACTAATACCAATAAATACTTTCATTTCACTGTCCAGTCGACAAACGACGACTGCGTTCTTGGTTTGTATTCTCTTGAGGTAAAAGATTCAGTACACAAATACGTAACAAAGACAGAATTGTATCGGATATGGTTAGGTAGAGAGAGAAGCCAGGATGGTGAAGGTGGATATAAAATGCCAAGAGATTTCATTTCTTAGTGGTAGGTATTGATTAGTTTATGATACGTGGTATTATGTGTTGCAGTGAAGGTGAACGTGAGCGGGGCCGCCCTGCGTGTGTGCTCGGTGACGGGCGTGCGGTGGGCGGGCGGCGTGCCGCGGCTCCTGCCGCTAAGGGGCGCCGCGCTGCTCTACTGCCCCACTCAGCTGGCGCTGCTGCCCGGTCAGTGGGGGACAAAATTCGTCATCCCTTGGATACATAATTCATATAGTTCCAGTTTTGCTGTTTGTTATTATCAATTTACTATCATTTTATGTACATTCTAATTTACTTTGAAATACTTATTTTTGAAATTATACTGAGGCCGAGTGTATTGTTGAAGTAAGTGTGTAAATGTGTGTCCAGTGGGCGGCGTGGGCGTGTCGGGCGGCGTGGTGGAGGGCGACACGCTGGAGCTGGGCGCGGCCGGGGACCGCCTGCTGTGCGCCGCCCTCGTGCCGCCCGCCCCGCCGCTGCTGCTGAGCCGCGCGCACGGGCTGCTGGCGCTGCACGCGCTGGCCCCCGCGCCGTCAGTACCGCACACTGTGACCCCCCACCCCACCCCCCGCCCCGCCGCTGCTGCTGAGCCGCGCGCACGGGCTGCTGGCGCTGCACGCGCTGGCCCCCGCGCGTCAGTACCGCACACTGTGACCCCCCACCCCACGCCCCGCCCCGCCGCTGCTGCTGAGCCGCGCGCACGGGCTGCTGGCGCTGCACGCGCTGGCCCCCGCGCCGTCAGTACCGCACACTGTGACCCCCCCCACGCCCCGCCCCGCCGCTGCTGCTGAGCCGCGCGCACGGGCTGCTGGCGCTGCACGCGCTGGCCCCCGCGCCGTCAGTACCGCACACTGTGGACCCCCCACCCCGCCCCGCCCCGCCGCTGCTGCTGAGCCGCGCGCACGGGCTGCTGGCGCTGCACGCGCTGGCCCCGCGCCGTCAGTTACCGCACACTGTGACCCCCCACCCCACGCCCCGCCCCGCCGCTGCTGCTGAGCCGCGCGCACGGGCTGCTGGCGCTGCACGCGCTGGCCCCCGCGCCGTCAGTACCGCACACTGTGACCCCCCACCCCACGCCCCGCCCCGCCGCTGCTGCTGAGCCGCGCGCACGCTGCTGGCGCTGCACGCGCTGGCCCCCGCGCCGTCAGTACGCACACTGTGACCCCCCACCCCACGCCCCGCCCGCCGGCTGCTGCTGAGCCGCGCGCACGGGCTGCTGGCGCTGCACGCGCTGGCCCCCGCGCCGTCAGTACCGCACACTGTGACCCCCACCCCACGCCCCCCCCGCCGCTGCTGCTGAGCCGCGCGCACGGGCTGCTGGCGCTGCACGCGCTGGCCCCCGCGCGTCAGTACCGCACACTGTGACCCCCCACCCCGCCCCGCCCCGCCGCTGCTGCTGAGCCGCGCGCACGGGCTGCTGGCGCTGCACGCGCTGGCCCCGCGCCGTCAGTACCGCACACTGTGACCCCCACCCCACGCCCCGCCCCGCCGCTGCTGCTGAGCCGCGCGCACGGGCTGCTGGCGCTGCACGCGCTGGCCCCCGCGCCGTCAGTACCGCACACTGTGACCCCCCACCCCACGCCCCGCCCCGCCGCTGCTGCTGAGCCGCGCGCACGGGCTGCTGGCGCTGCACGCGCTGGCCCCCGCGCCGTCAGTACCGCACACTGTGACCCCCCCCCCACGCCCCGCCCCGCCGCTGCTGCTGAGCCGCGCGCACGGGCTGCTGGCGCTGCCACGCGCTGGCCCCCGCGCCGTCAGTACCGCACACTGTGACCCCCCACCCCACGCCCCGCCCCGCCGCTGCTGCTGAGCCGCGCGCACGGGCTGCTGGCGCTGCACGCGCTGGCCCCCGCGCCGTCAGTACCGCACACTGTACCCCCCACCCCACGCCCCGCCCCGCCGCTGCTGCTGAGCCGCGCGCACGGGCTGCTGGCGCTGCACGCGCTGGCCCCCGCGCCGTCAGTACCGCACACTGTGACCCCCCACCACGCCCCGCCCCGCCGCTGCTGCTGAGCCGCGGCACGGGGCTGCTGGCGCTGCACGCGCTGGCCCCCGCGCCGTCAGTACCGCACACTGTGACCCCCCACCCCACGCCCCGCCGCGCCGCTGCTGCTGAGCCGCGCGCACGGGCTGCTGGCGCTGCACGCGCTGGCCCCCGCGCCGTCAGTACCGCACACTGTGACCCCCCACCTCACGCCCCGCCCCGCGCCTGCTGCTGAGCCGCGCGCACGGGCTGCTGGCGCTGCACGCGCTGGCCCCCGCGCCGTCAGTACCGCACACTGTGACCCCCACCCCACGCCCCGCCCCGCCGCTGCTGCTGAGCCGCGCGCACGGGCTGCTGGCGCTGCACGCGCTGGCCCCGCGCCGTCAGTACCGCACACTGTGACCCCCACCCCACGCCCCGCCCCGCCGCTGCTGCTGAGCCGCGCGCACGGGCTGCTGGCGCTGCACGCGCTGGCCCCGCGCCGTCAGTACCGCACCTGTGACCCCCCACCCCACGCCCCGCCCCGCCGCTGCTGCTGAGCCGCGCGCACGGGCTGCTGGCGCTGCACGCGCTGGCCCCCGCGCCGTCAGTACCGCACACTGTGACCCCCCACCCCGCCCCGCCCCGCCGCTGCTGCTGAGCCGCGCGCACGGGCTGCTGGCGCTGCACGCGCTGGCCCCGCGCCGTCAGTACCGCACACTGTGACCCCCCACCCCACGCCCCGCCCCGCCGCTGCTGCTGAGCCGCGCGCACGGGCTGCTGGCGCTGCACGCGCTGCCCCCGCGCCGTCAGTACCGCACACTGTGACCCCCCACCCCACGCCCCGCCCCGCCGCTGCTGCTGAGCCGCGCGCACGGGCTGCTGGCGCTGCACGCGCTGGCCCCGCGCCGTCAGTACCGCACACTGTGACCCCCCACCCCACGCCCCGCCCCGCCGCTGCTGCTGAGCCGCGCGCACGGGCTGCTGGCGCTGCACGCGCTGGCCCCCGCGCCGTCAGTACCGCACACTGTGACCCCCCACCCCACGCCCCGCCCCGCCGCTGCTGCTGAGCCGCGCGCACGGGCTGCTGGCGCTGCACGCGCTGGCCCCCGCGCCGTCAGTACCGCACACTGTGACCCCCACCCCACGCCCCGCCCCGCCGCTGCTGCTGAGCCGCGCGCACGGGCTGCTGGCGCTGCACGCGCTGGCCCCCGCGCCGTCAGTACCGCACACTGTGACCCCCCACCCCACGCCCCGCCGCCGCTGCTGCTGAGCCGCGCGCACGGGCTGCTGGCGCTGCACGCGCTGGCCCCCGCGCCGTCAGTACCGCACACTGTGACCCCCCACCCCACGCCCGCGCCGCCGCTGCTGCTGAGCCGCGCGCACGGGCTGCTGGCGCTGCACGCGCTGGCCCCGCGCCGTCAGTACCGCACACTGTGACCCCCACCCCACGCCCCGCCCCGCCGCTGCTGCTGAGCCGCGCGCACGGGCTGCTGGCGCTGCACGCGCTGGCCCCCGCGCCGTCAGTACCGCACACTGTGACCCCCACCCCACGCCCCGCCCCGCCGCTGCTGCTGAGCCGCGCGCACGGGCTGCTGGCGCTGCACGCGCTGGCCCCGCGCCGTCAGTACCGCACACTGTGACCCCCCACCCCACGCCCCGCCCCGCCGCTGCTGCTGAGCCGCGCGCACGGGCTGCTGGCGCTGCACGCGCTGGCCCCGCGCCGTCAGTACCGCACACTGTGACCCCCCACCCCACGCCCCGCCCCGCCGCTGCTGCTGAGCCGCGCGCACGGGCTGCTGGCGCTGCACGCGCTGGCCCCCGCGCCGTCAGTACCGCACACTGTGACCCCCCACCCCACGCCCCGCCCCGCCGCTGCTGCTGAGCCGCGCGCACGGGCTGCTGGCGCTGCACGCGCTGGCCCCCGCGCCGTCAGTACCGCACACTGTGACCCCCCACCTCACGCCCCGCCCCGCCGCTGCTGCTGAGCCGCGCGCACGGGCTGCTGGCGCTGCACGCGCTGGCCCCCGCGCCGTCAGTACCGCACACTGTGACCCCCACCCCGCCCCCGCCCCGCCGCTGCTGCTGAGCCGCGCGCACGGGCTGCTGGCGCTGCACGCGCTGGCCCCCGCGCGCAGTCAGTACCGCACACTGTGACCCCCACCCCACGCCCCGCCCCGCCGCTGCTGCTGAGCCGCGCGCACGGGCTGCTGGCGCTGCACGCGCTGGCCCCGCGCCGTCAGTACCGCAACACTGTGACCCCCCACCTCACGCCCCGCCCCGCCGCTGCTGCTGAGCCGCGCGCACGGGCTGCTGGCGCTGCACGCGCTGGCCCCCGCGCCGTCAGTACCGCACACTGTGACCACCCCAGCCCCGCCCCGCCGCTGCTGCTGAGCCGCGCGCACGGGCTGCTGGCGCTGCACGCGCTGGCCCCCGCGCCGTCAGTACCGCACACTGTGACCCCCACCCCACGCCCCGCCCCGCCTGCTGCTGAGCCGCGCGCACGGGCTGCTGGCGCTGCACGCGCTGGCCCCGCGCCGTCAGTACCGCACACTGTGACCCCCCACCTCACGCCCGCCCCGCCGCTGCTGGCTGAGCCGCGCGCACGGGCTGCTGGCGCTGCACGCGCTGGCCCCCGCGCCGTCAGTACCGCACACTGTGACCCCCAACCCCACGCCCCGCCCCGCCGCTGCTGCTGAGCCGGCGCACGGGCTGCTGGCGCTGCACGCGCTGGCCCCGCGCGCCGTCAGTACCGCACACTGTGACCCCCCCCCCACGCCCCGCCCCGCCGCTGCTGCTGAGCCGCGCGCACGGGCTGCTGGCGCTGCACGCGCTGGCCCCCGCGCCGTCAGTACCGCACACTGTGACCCCCCACCCCCGGCTATAACATGACACACCACTTGACTGAATAATATTATTGAAATCTTATATATTATAATCATAATTTTATTGCATATTTAACATTATATTTATACATTTTCTTTTACAGGACTATATGCGACAGTCCATTGGGGTCGCCCTGCCCTTCCGATTTGTACGATGGCAATCTGTCCTTCTACGAAATTGATCCGAATGAGGTATGCCACATACTGTGTCACCTTATTATTAATCTGTTGATCTTTCAGTTGTTATGATACACTTTGTTAACATAATGTTAAAAGCTACATGTACTTTATTAAATTTACATTAAATTGATAATTGTATGGTTTGAATGATGACGAATGAATTAATTGGTTTGTAGAAGAGTGATGGTAAGATTTTCAGAAGCAAGTGTCTTCTGGTTGTTTGGAGGTTGGTAATTCTTCTTTACGGTTAAAAGCCTCTAAATTTGAATTCAAGAAAGCTCAAATTCTTCAAAACTTCCGTTTCCGTAACGTTTCTATTCCTACTCGCATAAGCGAAATAAAAGGTTCATATAATTTTAGTTACAATTTGTATTTATACTATATACAATAGGTCGTGGGAGTTAGAATTAATATTTAGTGTCCGAACTGTCTAAATAAATCAAAGCACCACTGCCCTTCTTTAATCCAGTTGCTGCAGTGTCAATGGTTCAAGGAAGGTAGGTAGCAGTCCGCGAACGGTCAAGATTGCGTCGGTAGGTCTACACTCTAGCACTAGGTGTAGAATCCCTAAATCGCGGATCACAATACACTTATTTTTATGTTAAATTTTTTAAGCATTTGTAGCTTAAAATTGTAGGAACTAATTTGGTTTTGAGAGATGCGGAGCGGTGCCTCTTTTTTTAAAGGCTCCAGATTAGAGGCCTCCAAACTTCCCGTAGATCCCCTATTTATCTGATATTGATTGTCTACATTTTACTTCATAGATACTTTTATAGATATTGTATATTGGAAGATAGTGTAAGTTGAGTAAATATGTAGGTAATATTAGAGTATGTCGAGATTCATTATTGCGGAACTCCATTTTTTATTTCATGGACCCCCAAATATTTTTTCGTCGACGCAGACCCCTTGCTGGTTGTCATAGACGGCTAGGGGTCGGTCTAGACTATCTGTGTACCAATGTTTAGTATTCAAGTGAGATAGAGTTAAAGATAGCTAAAAAATTCCAAAAGCGAAACAATATATTACATGAATGAATATATTAGAATCTTTCGCATCAAATGGTAATAAATGGTGAGCGTGTTGTAGGCGGTAGTTAGTACAGCGTGGGATGGTGCGGCAGGTGCGGCCGCTGGCGGGCGACGCGGCGGGGCAGCTGCGGCTGGCGTTCCTGCACCACGCGCGCCGCGAGCTGGGCGCCGCGCGCGCGCTGCTGGACGCCGCCTTCCCGCCGCCGGCCTGGCCGAGCGCCGACCTGGACGCGCCGCTGGACCTGGCCGTGCGCGCCGTGGCCGCCGCGCTGCTCGACGACCCGCCCGCCGGCGACCCGCGGTCAGTGCCAGCGTTAGCGTCAGTCGCAGACATTACAATTTAAATAATAATTCGTTTTTCCAAAATTTGACACTGGCAACTTTCTTTATCTGATCCTGATCCTGATTGGCTACCTTAACATATCGGAAGCGCCACTAGCGCCACACCTTGGCCTAGACGTGTGCGCCGTGCAAGCAGCAGTACTAGTCTTCTTCGGGTCTCGTTCGAGTAAAGTGTTTTTCGTTTCGGGTTTTCGTTATTTTCGGAGTTAAATGCCGCCGCCGAGCTGCCCGAATTAGAACTTGTTTTAATATCGCGGCATACCCATTGCCTGCACGCGAAGAGCCCTAAAAAGGACGTCGGAGGGTGATGGAGACGTAGGATGAGTTGCTGGTCTACGCGATAATAGGGATATATAGAATTAGTGCGAATAAATAGTGAAAATATATGTATGCGCGGCAGGTGGAAGTGCGGGTCGGCGGGCGGCGGCACGGCGCTGCCGCTGGGCAGCAGCGCGGCGCTGCAGCACGGCGCGCAGCTGGCGGATAAGCAGCGTGCGCTGGCCGCGCTGCGTGACCTGCTGCTGACGCACGGGCTGCAGCCGCGGCTGCGGCGCCTCACCGCCGGTGCGTCCTGGGTGCCTGCCAACAGCAGCAGCTTGTCGTGCTCCAGGAATCCAACCAATTTCTTAGATATGAAACTGTCTAAAATTGACACCCGCAACATCAGAGCAGTCACAGATGCGTTGCCGGCTTTTTAAAAGAGAATAAGGAGGGTAGGGGGGTTGGGCCTCCAGTACCCTCACTCACTCGGCGAAACACAGCGCAAGCGCTATTTTACACCGGTTTTCTGTGAGATCGGTCGAGTTAGCCCAATTTGTACATGGCTCTCCCACGGTAAAAATAGGTCAATCTTTGCAATTAGTATAAAATACTTCACGCGAGAGGATCATAGTACATACGTAGTGGAGCTACAATATACTGTTTGCTATTTTACAGAAACTGCAACTAAAAATTAAACTCCAGATTAAGATGTAAATGTAAACGAGCTGAATAAGCCGAACAATGCTCTCTCAATAACTGTTCATTAATTGAACGTGCTAATCATGACCGCTGTCAAATCGTTTTATATTTTACTGATTACGCGTGAAAACGTAGTGGGAATCGAAAAGGTACAGAGGATATGAAGGTTGTGTCTCCGGTAGGCAAACTGGTAGCAGCCGGCTGAGTGAGCGGCAAATTGTTTGGCGAACTAAAATTTGAGTTAGTTGCAAACAGATCGCCGCTTACTATAGCCACTTTCCAATACGCCACAAATTGAGTCGGCCGCTAACAGTTTGGCTGCCGGCAGCCTGCCGCAACTGGTGCAGAGGCACTAGGGCAGGGCAGGGCAGGGCAGGGCAGAGGCGAGCGAGTGCGTGTGGTGTGCGCAGTGTACTGCGCGGGCGGGGATGAGGGCGGCGAGGGCGCGGAGGGCGGGCAGGGGGAGGAGAGCGTGCCCACGCTGTGGGAGCTGGGGGAGCTGGCGGCGCGCCTGGCCGCGGCGCGCGCGCTGCGCCCGCTGCTCGACTGCGGCCCGCTGCTGCCGCACGCCGTGCACCTGGTGCGTGCTTCTCTTCTCTTCTCTTCTCTTTTTTTTTTATTGCTAAAGTTGACAAACAAGCAGGCTGCCCACCTGATGGTAAGTGGTAACAGTCGCCTATAGTACATGTGGTTCCCACGAGATTCGCAGCAAATCTGCAAACCTCATAAGAACCACAGTGTACGTTGCCAACTTGTGACATAAGATGTAAAGTCACAGTACCCAGTAATTTCACTGCCTATCTTACCCTTCACGCCGGAACACAGCAAAGCGAACCCTGCTGTTTGGCGGCGGAAATAGGTAAGACGGAGGTACCCATGCAGACGACCCTGGTACAGAGTCTACCTCCTAGAAGTCCAGAGTCTGCTCTTGTATCGCGCCCACAACAAATAATTATGAAAAGACGCGGGCCGCGTGTAAGTCGGTGTGTTATCGTCGCGGTAGTCCAGCCACCGCGCACGTTGTAACCAACTACAGTAGACCCCCAGTAGTCCGACAATCATTTTGCAAGGCAGTGTCGAATTATCAAATTTGTCGAATTATAGAGTACTGCCTAAGACCCTTTATAGTCTGATTTTTTCTACAAAAGAGTACCTTGTAATCCGACAAATTACAGATCCAATGATAAGATTCTTTATATTACATGTATGTACATATTATACTTCATTATGTACATTATTTAGAAAATTTAACTACACAATAGAGAGCTTCACCCAAAAAAGCCCTAATTCGTCTGCATTGTACACCTGTGACTGGTTAAGATTTAAATCTTTCACCTTTTGCAAAAATCATTTCATCTTTTCAGCCAATAGACGCCCACTGTTTGACATAGGCCTCCCCCAAGGATCTCCACACAGATCGGTCCTGCGCTGCAAGCGCCTTCCCGCGATCTTCATCAAATCGTCGGTCCACCTTGTGGGAGGCCTACCAACGTTGCGGTGTCCAGTATATGCCTGCCACTCCAGGACCTTTCCGCCCCAACGGCCGTCAGTCCTGCGAGCAATGTGCCCCGCCCATTGCCACTTAAGGTTTACAATGCTTCGGGCTATATCGGTGACCCTGGTTCTTCTGCGGATTTCATCATTTCTGATTCGATCATGCAGAGAAACTCCGAGCATAGCCCTCACCATTGCCCTCTGGATGACTTTGAGCCGCCTTATAAGACCCATTGTGTGTGGCCAGGTTTCGGTTCCGTATGTCATCACTGGCAACACGCCCGAATCAAAGATTTTCGTCTTGAGGCACTGCAATAGCTGGGCCGAGATTATGCCGCGTAGCTTCCCAAACGCTGCCCAGCCGAGTTGGATCCGCCGATTTACCTCTTTCTGGAAATTGGACCTACCTAGTTGGATTATTTGTCCTAGGTAAACGTACTCGTCAACAATTTCCAATTTAGAGCCTCCAACCTTCCAACCTTCACAAAAGTGGGTGCTACATAGCGATTCGACATGATTTTCGTCTTGTCCTTGTTCATTTTAAGACCCACTTGTTGTGAAACGCCTACTGAGGTCTTTGAGCATTATGCCCAAGTCTTCCATGATGTCAGCCATGATTTCGATATCATCAGCAAAACGAAGGTGCGTTATGTTCTCGCCGTGATGTTAATGCCCAGTCCTCTTCAGTCCAAAAGCTTAAACACATCCTCCAGCATAGCTGTGAACAGTTTCGGAGAAATCACATCGCCCTGTCTGACACCTCGCTGGAGGCGTATTGGTTTCGAGTTCTAGTCCGGTATCGATAGTCTATATGGCACCTTTGGAGAGACTGAAGCACGGCCCATGTCTCAACGGAATCGAAGGCTTTCTCATAATTCACAAACGCCAAGCATAGTGGCAGGTTAAACTCTTCGGTATTCTGTATAACCTGCCGCAGCGTATGTATGTGGTCTATGGTACTATAGCCTTTTCGGAATCCAGCTTGTTCGGGAGTCGTCAAACCTGCGCGCGAGACAATTCGTGATGACTCTCGAGAACAGCTTATAAACATGACTCAGGAGCATGATGGGCCTATAGTTCTTTAATCGAGTTCTGTCCCCCTTTTTAATGAACAGTGCCACCACGCCCCTGTGCCCCTGTTATATGTTGCCAGTGCCAAGGTTGGTTCATTGTTGGTGTTTATGTCATTTTTTACATTTACATATAACGAGGGTGTGTACCATATTCAATTTAGTCAGTCGCAATACAGAACTCGCAAGAGAACCCGTGTTTCATTTGTTTACAACCAAGTTTAGTGATATCCACTTAAAATTCAACCTTAACTCAATAACAAAATGGTCCTATTCGAACCGCATACCAGCGCGTATTAACCGGTTAACCCAACTGATAAGAGTCGTCGCTAAGCCGTTTTTTCTATATGAAGACGAGTCGAGCGCGGCTATACTGCTTATAGATATTTGTGCTTTGAATGACTATTGCAAATCGAACGTTTTAACGCAGATAGAATAACAAGTGAATAACTATGGCCAAGTTAGAAGAAATCACCGCCGTTTTAGAAGATTTATACGAACTAATAGTGAAGTGTAAAACCAACTATAAAAAGTCTCCGAAAGCGAGAATAACTAAAGGATTTTTAGAAACCGTATTCAATCGCTGGAAGATTATTGGAAATCTTTTAAAAGTGCACATCAATCTTTGATAAAAATTACTAACCAAGAAGAAAGGAAAACTATCAAATATTTTATAGAAGAAAAGTACAGTGAAAGTGAAGAAATTTATTTGGATTTGAAGTCGGAAATAGCGGACGCGCTCGAGTTAATCACTACAAAAAAGAAGGTTCAGTACAACAATACGATGCACTATCACACTCGTCCAAAAAAGAGGGTTCATACACCACCGAAGTCAAGCTTCCCCAGATAACTTTACCTAGTTATTCGGGTTCATATCAGGAATGGCAATCATTTGAAGACACTTTTAGAGCGTTGATACATACCAACACGTCATTAAGCAACGTACAAAAGTTTCACTACTTGAAGTCGTGTTTAGAAGGTGAAGCAAAGAATACCATCAAGCATATACCGGTGACTGAGCGAAATTATGAAGAAGCATGGAGTACATTAAGAAATAGATACTGTAACAAGCGCCTGATTGTAAATGCCACATTGAAGAGGTTATTTTCATTTAGAAAAATCAACTCGCAGTCACCGGGACAGTTAAAATTTTTAATTGATGGAACAAAGGAATGTCTGAACAGTTTGAGGACAATGGATATTAGTACAGTGTCTTGGGACCCTATCGTAATATTCCTAACGGTGCAAAAATTGGATATGGAGATACACAAAGAATGGGAATCACATGTAAGCCAAGAATATCAAACTGATCTACCTACTTTGCAAAATTTTATAACATTTTTGGAAAATAAAATACAAACACTCGAGATAACCTTTCAAGCTTCATCTAATACACAAAGAACAACCAAAGAGCGTACATTTCATGCTTCAAGTACACAAGTGATGTGTAAATTATGTAACGGAGATCATATTCTTTGCCACTGTAAGGAATTTGCAAAGCTTGACTCGGAGAAGAGATGCGAGGTAGTCAAAACCAATCGATTATGCTACAACTGCTTATCATCTGGCCATCCTATATATTATTGCAAACAGAAGACTTCTTGTAAAATTTGTGGGAAGCGTCATCACTCACTTCTTCATTACTGTAAGAAGGAAGAGGGTTCTAAAGACATAGAGAAGATTAGTTCATCACCTGGAATTTCCTCAACACATGTAAATGATGACGATGCACAAGATGATCTTCAGGATGAGTCAATTGTTGCCAATTTTGCACGAAAGCAGAAGAATGCATTGCTAGCCACAGCACTAGTACCGGTTAGAAGTGAGAGTGGCCGAGATACTGTGCTGCGAGCACTCATTGATCCTGGATCACAGGCTTCATTCGTTAGTGAAAATGCAACTCAACTTATGAAGCTCAAAAAAATCCCAATGCGAGGTTCAGTTATCGGAGTAGGCACTACAACTACTGCAGTGCGTTATGCTGTTCAATTAAATCTCCTATCAAAACATGATAAAGATTTTCAACTACAAGTAAAAGCATACGTACTTAAGTCGATCACATCCACATTGCCTTGTACTACAATTCAGCCAAAAATAGGATGGACACACTTAGAAGGCCTAACTTTAGCTGACCCACAGTACTTCATGTCAAGTAAAATCGACTTATTACTTGGTATTGATGTATACACTGAGATTGTAAAGAACAACTTAGTCAAAGGTCCACAAGGTTCACCTGTAGCACAAGAAACAAACCTTGGTTGGATACTCTTTGGAAATATACATAAACCTATATCAACGAATACTCACCTTGTCGCCATGCATCATCAGGTAGACATTGACATGGATCACCTCTTAAAAAATCTTTGGGCTATAGATGACGACACAAAACAGAGAAAATTAACTTCAGAAGAACAAGCATGTGAAGACATATACAAGAAAGAGCATTCTAGAACAACAGATGGAAGATATGTTGTCAAATTACCGTTTAAAAGGTCAATACAAGAGGTAGGACGGACAAGAGAAATCGCTTTGAAGAGATTACAACAAATAGAACGAAAATTAGAAAGAAATCCGATATTGAAAGAAGAATACACGAAAGTGATGGAAGAGTATATACAATTAAATCACATGGAAAAGGTCCCAGTGGCAGAAAAAGATAATTTTTCAATATATTTGCCTCATCACGCGGTTGTCCGAGATAGTGAAACAACAAAAGTTAGAATTGTATTCGACGGGTCATGTAAGGGATCAAACAACATCTCACTCAATGATTTGTTGTTTGTGGGACCCCAGCTCCAAGAGGATTTACGAAATCTAATAATGAGATGGCGTATGAAGGAAATATGTTACATAGCTGATATTCAAAAAATGTATCGCATGATCCTAGTGAAACAGGAAGATACTGACTGTCAACGAATACTGTGGAGGAGACATGCTACAGATGAAGTTGAAGATTACAGAATGCTCCGTGTCACTTTCGGTACTGCCTCCGCACCTTACCTAGCCATCAAAACACTAAAACAGTTATCACAAGATGAACGCAACACTTTTCCTATTGGTGCTAAAATACTTGAGGAAGATTTCTATGTTGATGACTGTCTTGGCGGAGATTTCAGTCTGGAAAGCGCAATAGAGGGCAGTAGGCAGTTACGACAGTTGCTAGAAAAGGGTGGATTCATGCTGCAAAAGTGGGCGTCAAATTGTAAAGAGTTTATAGATCAAATTCCACAGTCATTAAGAAGCAATAGCGTCAAGAAAGGAATTACAGATAACAGCATTATTAAAACTCTAGGATTAACTTGGAATATGACAACAGACTCTTTTCAATACCACACAAAATTACCTCCAAAACCAACATTTATAACAAAAAGAACCATCTTAGCAGACGTTCAAAGTCTTTTTGACCCACTCGGATGGATATCCCCAGCAATTATCACTGCAAAAATGTTAATACAAAACATTTGGAAACAAAGACTTGATTGGGATGAAATAGTAGGCCAAAAGGATGAAGAAGAATGGTTAATATTACGACAAAGTTTTGAAAATGTGAATAAAATACACATAAATAGATGGATATATACAAATCAAGATAAAAATAAAATAAACATACACGGCTTCTGTGATGCATCAACTAAAGGATATTGCGCAGCTGTTTATTACAGAGTAGAAACTCAGAATGGTGATATCAAAACAGGGATAATTGTATCCAGAACTAAATTGGCTCCAATCAAACCTATATCTTTGCCACGCTTAGAATTGAGTGGCGCTGTGCTTTTGGCTAAATTACTAAAGCAAGTGAGAGAGGCTATGAGACTGAGAGAAAACCAGATCGTTGCGTGGACAGACTCGACAATCGTTTTGTCATGGCTCATGGGTGACCCGAACAGATGGAATACATTTGTCAGTAATCGAGTCGTTGAAATTTTAGACAACATCCCCGTCACTCAATGGTTTCATGTTAAATCAAAAGACAATCCAGCTGATATTGGGTCAAGAGGAATGAGTTTGGACAATCTCATAGACAACAACTTATGGTGGAAAGGGCCAGAATGGCTTAAGGATCAGAACATACATTTTTCAAAACTGAACATACCAACTACAGAATTAGAGATGAAGAAAATATCAGTAAATATGCAAGTTGAAGAAAATAAGTCAAAAATAATTAATGAAGAATTTGATACACTACAAGAACTTTTAAGAACTATAATCTACAGTTTAAGATTTGTCAATTCTAAGAAAAGATCAGAAAATATTGCTGCATGGATCGGGGCTAAGCGATCTTTTTGCAGTTCCGGCTAGATGGAGAGCTCGGGGTTCGTTCGGTCTTGGGGTGTCACTAGTTGGGGGAGTTGTCGCTGAGGTCGGGTGAACTCCTTTCTTCTGAAGGGCGCCACCAGTACTAAGGAATACTGGAATTAAACAAATGAATCCAAGCAGATTTCTGTATTTGTCCTTGTTACATGCTTCTAAATGTTTAATGTTTTAACAACTTTCATCTTTTACAAAATATTTAAATTTAATCACAATGTTTATTCTATTATTCTTAATAATCCTACCTTAAACAAGTTGAGTTACCACAAACCTATTCAAGTGTTTTACTACAAACATTAGTTGATTTTAACTTAAGTAGGTTGGAGAAGGGCCCTTTCCATTACCTAAGCCTTAATTACCGTTCTATTTAAGCTAGTTTCAACATTACACTCACAATGCTTCATAAATGTTCCAAAACACAATAATGTTCAATTACACAATTGTCACCGACGTTTAGGTCTTCGTTGTCAGGTGGATGTAGTCAATACATAAATGAGTCACTTACTAGAGAACGGAGCTACATTACCCAAGTAATGGTCACAATAGTGTGGGTCCTAGATTAAGCCTGGCATCCGCGTAAATCTGGGCGCCGGCGCGATAGTGGGAGAATCATACAGAAATCTCACTGGCAAAATTCTGAGGTATATTTAAATTGAAATTTAGGAGCGGCAACCTGCAACAAATTTCAAAAATAACCGTCACAGTTTGCCACTAGGTATTCTTGCCTAGCTAATACAAGGAAGACAATCATTAACCTACTATACAAGTTGAACCTAAATTACTATACAGGAAGACAATTACTAACCTGCCGCTCCTTTTAGATGCGCTTACGGCGCACATCGCACGACGCGCATGGCGTCACCACGTAGTGGACTCATTCTACAGTGTGTGGCTCCGGGACGGTTGCCTACAAAAACACAATCTGCTTAGTCAAAGCGGTGAAGACAATCCTGGCGAAAAATCATCACAAAAACCATACGTACAACGAATTTCCTTAATTAATTCCTTCAGCGAACCGACTGCAAAACGCCATTGCGAAAAAAGAAGAAGAAGGGATGGGGTATATCGTCCAACGATATTGACCCAAATTCATAGACTAACAAAATCGGCTACTATCCAACGAGCCTACTTATTTAAATTAATAAAACGAAGATACTCTGTTGTTTGCCTGAAACGAATATCAAACCGTCATTCTTAAATTTTATTTTCTAAATAAAAAATGAATGTTGAATATTGTAAATGGTATATGTAGTCGATGAAGCTGACCAAAAGATTATCTATTCTGCGTTCGCGGTGACACACTATCTCTGGAATAGACAGCGGCGGCTGCGCAGCTGTCATTGGTCGGCGCGGATGAGAGGGAACGTCGTACTGACAGCTACATAACAAACAATGAACCTATATTGTTTACGAGTGTTTTTGATGAAAATCATACAATAATTTATGTTTTGAGTGTGGGAAATTAGTTAATTGCGAAGATAAAACACTATGCATGTACTACAATAATAACATGAGAGATGATACGCAAGTATTATGTGCAATTTGATAAAACAAATCGTAAGTAAGTCAATATTTATTTTCTAATTTACTGCTTCTATTTTGATATTATATTTTAAGAAACATACCCAAAACGGGAACTAGACGAAAATAACATGCAACAATATAGATAAACATATTACTACTGATGAATTAGAAAATGCTTTAATAAAATGTATTACAATTGCACAAAGAGAAGAATTTAGTAAGGAGATAGAAGCATTACTGAAGAAAAAATATGTAGCAAGAGAAAGCAGTTTAAGAAGTCTGAATCCATACTTAGACGAAAACCAATTGATCAGAGTGGGTGGTAGATTGAGAAACGCTGATTTGAGTAACGATCAAAAGCATCCAATTATACTTGGTACTCAAGTCATTTTGGCACGTCTCATAGTTGCTGAAGCTCATCAAAAAAACATTGCATGGTGGCATTCAGCTGATGCTTTGTTACATCAAGTCTAAGTACTGGATCATACGAGTGAAGAACTTGATAAAAACTCACATACATAAATGTATTATATGTGCTCGATACAAATCTATGTCAAAGACTCAGCTCATGGGAGACCTTCCGAAGTCACGCACAACGCCATCTAGAGCATTTCTTTATAGCGGAATTGATTTTGCCGGCCCTTTGCAAATCTTGGCGTCAAAGGGTAGAGGAGCTAAAACCAATAAAGCGTACATCGCAGTATTCGTATGTATGTCCACAAAGGCCATACATTTGGAGTTGGTCTGCGATCTAACATCAGAGGCGTTCATTGGAGCGTTCAACAGATTTGTGTCACTACGTGGAAAATGTATTCAAATTTGGAGTGACAATGGCCGAAACTTTGTTGGTGCAAACAAAGAATTACAAAGGGCATGGAAAGAAGCAAAACTTGAGTTACCTGGTCATGTAGCAGATATTCTTGCAGCAGATGGAACAGAATGGAAATTCATTCCTCCATTTAGTCCAAATTTTGGGGGATTATGGGAGGCGGCTGTAAAATCCACCAAATTTCACCTGAAAAGAATATTAAATACTCACCTGACGTTCGAAGAAATGATCACCATACTTTACCAGATTCAGGCTTGCCTTAATTCGCGCCCGTTGATCCCAATAGACACGTCAGACACGGAATTGGAAATTTTAACACCCGGACATTTTCTGATTGGAGAAGCACCAATATCTGTACCCAATCCAAACCTTCAAAATGTGAACCTAAGCAAATTATCTCGATGGCAACATACGCAACGTCTAGTAGAAAGTTTTTGGCACAGATGGCAAAATGAGTATTTGACGCGACTTCAAACTCGTGCTAAATGGGTGAAAAAGCAGAAGAATTTGAGATCGGAGATATCGTGCTTCTCAAAGAAGACCAAATGCCACCTGGAAAATGGGCTATTGGTCGTATCGTAGCTAAACATCCCGGAGAAGATACTCTCACACGAGTTTACAGTATTAAGTGTCGTAGTGGCATCGTTAAAAGATCACTTTCTAAATATGTCCTTTGCCAATTGACACGGATTAGTTCATTTATTCTCATTATTGTATAATCAATCTTTTTTACGAGTAATATGTAGGTATTTTAACTTAACCCATATCTTCCCAGTGTTCCATTTTTGGATCGGTTACTTTTGATATTTTATTTTTTTTTGAACGTGAACGAAGCCTATTTTATTTATATACTGTGGCAATACTGAAGTTATTAGCTGTCAAATCCAGTCATTTCTTTTTACAGCTTCCCGCGAATTTTTTGTTTCGTTTCGAGTTGTTCATTGAGATTTACGGCGATAAAATGTCCACTCGTAAAATGTAAGTAATTTTTATATATTTTAATGATAATTTCTACTATTGTTCTTAAATACTATCATTGTAAGGTGATTTATGAGATTGTCACAAAATTAGGCAAAAGATGAAGGTATTTATACAAAATAAATTATCATAATTGTACTGTTCCACTATTGGAACAGTAGGATAATATGCCTATGTGAAATGTTATTATATGTGGAACTATATTTACTCATTAATTTCGATTCTCTTGTTTTAGATTATCTGTTAATGATATTATTACGTTACTAGAAGAGGATGATGACGTATTGTCTGCGGATGTATACATAACAGCCCCAGAAAATTATGATAAAAGTGATGAAGACAGTGGTGATGAGGAGTCTGTCAATATAAATAATTTATCTAAACATCAGCTGTTAGCGGAAGCCGAAGTAAGAGCATCGGTTAATACCCAGGTAGGAATAACTGCAATAGAAGATGTCTCCAAGGAATTCCTTGTGAGAGAATCCGCTGAACCAATACCTAGCACATCAGCGGTGATACCTCCTCCATCAAAAAAAAGGTGCCTAGCTGCAAGACAATGGAGGTACAAAGACATCCCTGAAAAACCAGACAAAGTTTACGAGCCTCCTAATTTTCTAGAGGATCTTGACAACCCTGTACAGATTTTTGAACTTTTCTTTGATGAAGATATGTTTGAGCTTATTTGCTCTGAAACTCAAAAAAACGCGATTCAGAAGGGAAATCATAATTTTCGAGTTACCACCGAAGAAATAAACGTTTTATTGGTATTCTTTTGTTATCAGGCTACTGTCCTGCTGCAAGATACCGGATGTACTGGGAGCAAAGTATAGATTCCAATTTTCCAGGTGTAGCTTCTGCCATGTCTCGAAATAGATTTGAAGAGTTGTTGCGGTATTTTCATGTTGCGGACAATAATAATCTGGATCCACGTGATAAGTTTGCTAAAGTTCGCCCGTTATGGAATTCGTGTAACCAGAAATGGCTAAAATACTATCCTGGTGATAAAAATTTGAGCATAGATGAGTCAATGATTCCATATTTCGGTAAACATGGAGCCAAACAACATATCCATGGTAAACCTATTAGATTTGGGTATAAAAACTGGTCCATTTGCACTCGTCTTGGTTATCTGATTTATGGAGAGCTATATCAAGGAGCTAGCACAGGAAATACCCACCCAGAACTAGGAGTTGGTGCTTCTGTGGTTCTAGATCTTATATCGAAACTGCCTCCTGGAACTTACAGTTTTTATATGGACAACTATTTTACTTCTTTGCCTCTGTTGGACGAAATAAAGAAATTAGGGCACGATGCGACGGGAACAATAAGAGCAAACAGGGTAGAAAAAGCGCCTCTGAAAGATTTGAAAGACATGAAGAAGATGACAAGGGGATCTTACAATCAGTGCACAGATACTTTGTCTGATATTACGCTCGTTCGTTACAATGATAATAATATTGTTACAGTTGCGTCAACACAATGCGGTGTAGAGCCTATCGGAAAAGTCAAACGTTATTGTGATAAGCAGAAAAAGGATGTTGATCAACCGCGATGTATCGTGAATTATAACAGATATATGGGAGGGGTCGATAGACTAGATCAAAATGTGGGATGTTATCGGATTTCTATACGTCTCAAGAGATGGTACTGGCAGTTACTGATGTTCCCAATTAACGTCTGTGTCAATAATGCGTTTCAATTATACAAATTATCTCCAGTGGCACAAAATGATTCATACGACTTTTTATCTTTTACGAGATACATTGTGAAAACTTACCTTATGACAAAAGCAGTACCTAGCACATTTGTCTCAACTGTCAACAATCCGATACCTAGATCTTCTCTTGCAGTTATCAAACGAGTTCCTGCTAGTATAAGACTTGATGGTAAGACCCATCATATAGTAAAAAATTATAAAACAAAGCCGCTGTGGGATGTGCCATAAAAACACTACTATGAAGTGTGAAAAGTGTAACGTTGCTTTGCACCAAAAATGTTCACCTGCTTTTCATTATAAGTAAATTTTAAGTAAAATTTATATTCTAACTTTGCAAATAGCCTATAATGTTAACTGTTATATACTTCATAATAAATAATACTCAACCAAATGACTTTATTTTCTACCATTTCTGTACGCAAAATCTATTTTTTTACCAGTGGCATATCTTCCTACTGTTCCACTCTTGGAACGGTACTGAAACTGAAAAATTAATAATTGAAATTTTTTTTTTATATCATATTAATAATAAAAAGGGTAATATAGTGATGTGCTGTAAGTTTCATCCAAATCAAAGTATTTTAACTATGTCTGGGATGATATGGGTTAACTAGTTCGTTCAACTGAATATATCACGTTGAATTGATTATTACTTAATTTTTGGGTGTAAATTCACAGTTAGAAAATAGTTATTTTATTTAGATTTTTTTAATGTCTATTGTTTTTAAGACAATATTTAGAATTGTTGTTACCTTTATTTGTTGAAGATATTCTACAAAATTTAGTTTTATATTGCTACTTTTGAATTTAGTTTTGTATTATTTTCATCATATGTAGTTAAGGACTTCGCCCTTCGGTGGGGTGGATGTTTATGTCATTTTTTACATTTACATATAACGAGGGTGTGTACCATATTCAATTTAGTCAGTCGCAATACAGAACTCGCAAGAGAACCCGTGTTTCATTTGTTTACAACCAAGTTTAGTGATATCCACTTAAAATTCAACCTTAACTCAATAACAGTTGGTCATTGAGTTTGAAAATTGTATTTTAAAATAAAAGTTGTGCTTGGTACTACTTAGTTTTAATTTCCGCGCATTATTTGAGAAAAGTACTATACAAACCTTGGTCACAATTAGGCATTGATGGAGTTACGTATGTGTGGCTTGGCTTGGCATCGGCCCACATGTACACGTTCGTTCGTCAATGCCTCTATTGCTGGCCGCTGCAGTAATGTACTATTGTTATGATAGTGTTGAGGACTGAGGGGAGTGTGGGTGGGACGGTGTGTGGGCAGGCGGTGAGCGGCGAGGAGGGCGAGTGGGACGAGGAGCCGGAGGTGGAGGCGGCGCTATCGTCCGGCGCGCTGTCCGCCACCGACGTGTGCTTCCGCCGCGTGACGCGCATCACGCGCGTGCTGCGCCACTTGGCCGGCTGCTCGGGGGACAGCGCGGCCGCCGCCGTGCCCCTACTGGCGGTGAGCTACTTCACAGTGAGACTCCCGCCGCGTGACGCGCATCACGCGCGTGCTGCGGCCACTTGGCCGGCTGCTGCGGGGGACAGCGCGGCCGCCGCCGTGCCCCTACTGCGGTGAGCTACTTCACAGTGAGACTCCCGCCGCGTGACGCGCATTCACGCGCGGTGCTGCGCCACTTGGCCGGCTGCTCGGGACAGCGCGGCCGCCGCCGTGCCCCTACTGGCGGTGAGCTACCTTCACAGTGAGACTCCCGCCGCGTGACGCGCATCACGCGCGTGGCTGCGCCACTTGGCCGGCTGCTCGGGGACAGCGCGGCCGCCGCCGTGCCCCTACTGGCGGTGAGCTACTCACAGTGAGACTCCCGCCGCGTGAACGCGCATCACGCGCGGTGCTGCGCCACTTGGCGCGGCTGCTCGGGGGACAGCGCGGCCGCCGCCGTGCCCCTACTGGCGGTGAGCTACTTCACAGTGAGACTCCCGCCGCGTGACGCGCATCACGCGCGTGCTGCGCCACTTGGCCGGCTGCTCGGGGGACAGCGCGGCCGCCGCCGTGCCCCTACTGGCGGTGAGCTACTTCACAGTGAGACTCCCGCCGCGTGACGCGCCGGTTTAAGCCGGTCCTCTATGACCGGAGAGCTCCACACACGGCCGCGCCCTCCCAGCGTAGTGTCATGGTGGAAAAAAAATACAGTAGTAATGGTAGTTATATCAATAACAGATAATATAATGAATTATTTTCATTGAAATTAATCTCTGGATTTGAGGTATAAATGTTTTATATTTATAAAGAAGCAGATTATCGATCTGATGGTAAGTGGTCTAGTGCACACGGCGATTGTGAATATGTGTCCTTTGTACGGTGCATACATCCCACATAGCGGGGTTAGCACTTATGTCAGGGCATGAAAATCAAATGGTCCTTCGAGCTGGATTTTGATGTCCCCTACATCTTTGCTACATCAGATAAAATAAAATTACTTTTGGAAATGATACTGTATTGTCACCGAATTACTTAATTTTAATGAGTGCACGCGTAGGTATGAGTCGCGGGTTGTATGCGCACTGGTCGCCGCGTTTCTACTCGGATTTCCATGCACTGACGTAAGTGCTGACCCCGCTATGTGCGGTGTATGGGTGTATGCACCGTACAACTTTCATAAAGAACAGCGTGTACGTTGTCGACATTGATATAACATGTAAGGTCGCAGCCTATCTGGCTGGAGCACAGCAATGCGAACAGCGCGTTGTGTTGAGGGGACGAGCCCGGCGCGGTTTTGGTGTGGTTATGAGTAGTGCTCGAATAGGTTGTTTAATTTTACCCGTGGTGTCCTAAGCGCGCGCTGGGCGCCATGGCGGGCGCGCGCAGCAGCTGGGCGCCGGGCGCGCCGGCCGCCGGGCTGCGGCCGCTGCTGCCCGCGCTGCTGCGCCTGCTGCGCGCCGCGCTGCGGTACGTACCGCCCTGCTCCCCTGGGTGCACTAGGGGAGCCCTTCTCGGGGAGGAGTGCTCTTGCCTCCTCCCCTCCAACCTCCTACAACGTCACCCCTTGGCCATCCGAGGGTGAGGTCCCTTCCGAGTAGCCTCCACGGACACGAGCTGCGTCGCGCCCGCCAGCAACCCGTGGCGGCACCTCAAGTCAGCCTATCTGTCCCGAGGCCGCCTCCTTCTGGAGCATCACCGCTTCACAGAAGGAGGCCACAGCCTCCAACCTCCTCATCCGCCAGCATTGCCGCAATTGGAAACGGATGTTGCCCGATCACATCTCATCGATCAAGACTCGGCGTTCGGATCCCAAGAGGGGTACTCCACCAGCGTGTGCTGGGCCGAGTCGAGGTCGGATGCGCAATGATGGCATTGTGTCGTGTCCTCCTTATCCCGACTCAGATACTCACCGAAACAACCATGTCCGGTGAGTATCTGAGTCAAACGGCAGGTGACTTCTAATCTGAGCATAGGAACATACCTTATTTTATAGATGTATAAATTTCGATCAAAAAATATAAATGATTTAAATTTTCTGTTATTGAAAAACTATACATGCTTAAATTAAGTGCGGTAAAATTCAACTAAACTAACAAACTAATGTATTTAGTCACCGATGCTTAACTG
>JAYEAL010000386.1:0-36070 GCA_036419045.1 Scirpophaga incertulas
TTGTAAACAAAATTGTCTACGTTTGAAAATACACTAAGAAGCTCACGGTGAACGTGGTCGCCTGAGTGCCGCGAGGTGCGCGCACCTCGCGGTGGTGTGGTCTATCCCACTGCTGAAAAATAAAATTGGCGGTCGGTTGGAAATTGGTGAGAAATTGTCTCCATTTAAGTCAAAACAAACTGAAAAAGCGTGTGCAGTTTAAAATACACTAAGAAGCTCACGTCGATTGTAGTCGCGTGAGTGGCCGGAGGTGCGCGCACCTCGCGGTGGTGTGGTCTATCCCACTACTGAAATATAAAATTGGCGGTCGTCGAAATTGGTAAAGAAATTGTCTTCATTTGTGTCACAAGAAAATAAAAAAGTTTGAGGGTGTAAATACTTTAAGAACTCACGGCGCTGTTGGTCGCGTGAGTGTGGCGGTGGCGTTGCTACTATTGAGATTTTCAAATAAAATCTTGTACAGTTGCGAAGCGGTGCAAAAGCATATCGAGGTAAGTAAAAAAAAAAAAAAGAAATTGTCATTACACTATAAATCACATTTGGAGTTCTACTCTTAAAATCCTTTCATTTGGCCGTCGGTCAAAAATAGGTGAAAAATTGTGACCATTTATGTCGCAAGAAAATAAAAAACTGTGTGAGGTTGTGAATACACTAAGAAGCTCACGGTGAGTGTGGTCGCGTAAGTGCCGCGAGGTGCACGCACCTCGCGGTGGCACTGCTCACTATTGCGATTTTCAAATAAAATCTTGTACAGTTGCAAAGCGGCACAAAAGCATATCGAGGTAAGTAAAAAAAAAAAAAAAGAAATTGTCTTATAATACTATAAATCACATTTGGATCGTTCTACTCTTTACATCCGTTCATTTGATACCCATATAGTGAAAATCGCAAAAAATGTCAGTCGCCATGTTGGATTGGCGGCCATATTGAAATTTTAGAAACGTCAATTACGTCGTCTTCTTCTACTCGTCAAGGCCTTTCATTTGATACCCATGAAGCATTCATTTGATACCCGGTCGAAAATTGGTGAAAAATTGTCTCCACTTAAGTCACAACAAACTGAAATACCTTGTGCAGTTGAAAATACACTAAGAAGCATAAGGCGCTGGTGGTCGCTTGAGTGCCGTGAGGTGCGCGCACCTCGCGGTGGAGTGGTCTTTCCCGGTATTGTAAAATGAAAATTTGGCTATCGGTCTAAAATAGGTGAAAAATTGTCACCATTTATGTCGCAAAACTAAAAACTCTGTGCAGATGTAAACACACTAAGAAGCTTACTACAAGTGTGGTCGCGTGAGTGCCGCGAGGTGCGCGCACCTCGCGGTGGTGTGGTCTATCCCACTACTGAAAAAAAAATTTGGCCGTCGGAAAAAATTGGTGAAAATTTGTCTCCATTTAAGTCAAAACAAACTGAAAAACCGCGTGCAGTTGTAAACACAATGAAAAACTCATGGTGCTGGTGGTCGCGTGAGTACCGCGAGGTGCGCGCACCTCGCGGTGGCGTTGCTCACAATGCGTTTTTCAAATAAAATTTTGTACAGTTGCAAAGCGGCACATAAGCATATCGAGGTAAGTAAAAAAAAAAAGTTGTCATTTTACTATAACACACATTTGGGTCCGTTCTACTCTTAAAGTGCTTTCATTTGATACCCATATAATGAAAATCGCAAAAAAATGTCAGTCGTCATGTTGGATCGGCGGCCATATTGAAATTTTCGAAACGTTACTTATAGCGTTGTGTTCTACTCTTCAATACCTTTCGTTTGATACCCATGAAGCCTGGGTTGGAAAACAAAAGCGGTCCGCCATTTTGAGAGCGGCAGCCATTTTGAATATTTTTCTTTGTCTCTAACGCGGCTGTATTAGACTTGTAAAACCCTTTCATTTGATACCCATATTGTAGGGATTACAATACAAATGATACTTGGCCGTTTTGGACCGGCGGCCATATTGGTTTTTTAACGTTGCCACCAATTGGTTTCGATAGTGCTGAAAAAATAATTTCATTCGATACCCATATCACCGTATCGGGATTGAAAACCGCGATAATATAACAAAAAAAATATATTAACCATTACAAAAGGGCCGCCATTGGCGGTCGGTCGAATATTGGTGAAAAATTGTCTCCATTTGTGTCAAAAGAAACTACAAAACTGTGTACGGTTGCAAAAACACTAAGAAGCTCACGGTGAGTGTGGTCGCGTGAGTGCCGCGAGGTGCGCGCACCTCGCGGTGATGTGGTCTGCCCCACCTTGAAAAAAAATTGGCCGTCGGTCAAAAATTAAAAGTAAAAAATTGTCTCCAGTTATGTCGCAAAAAACTAAAAAACTCTGTGCAGATGTAAACACACTAAGAAGCTCACTGCATGTGTGGTCGCGTGAGTGCCGCGAGGTGCCCGCACCTCGCGGTGGTGTGGTCTATCCCACTACTGAAAAAAAAAATTGGCGGTCGGTAGAAAAATGGGGGAAAAATTGTCTCCATTTAAGTCAAAACAAACTGAAAAACCGCGTGCAGTTGTAAACACACTGAAAAACTCATGGCGCTGGAGGTCGCGCGAGTGCCGCGAGGTGCACGCACCTCGCGGTGGCGCTGCTCACTATTGCGTTTTTCAAATAAAATCTTGTACAGTTGCGAAGCGGCACAAAAGCATATCGAGGTAAGTAAAAAAAAAAAAAAGAAATTATCATTTTACTATACCGCACATTTGGATCCGTTCTACTCGAAAAATCCTTTCATTTGATACCCATATAGTGAAAATCGCAAAAAAATGTCAGTCGCCATGTTGGATTGGCGGCCATATTGAAATTTTCAAAACCTTACTTAAGTCGTCGTGTTTTACTCGTCAAGGCCTTTCATTTGATACCCATGAAGCATGGGTTGGAAAACAAACGCGGTCCGCCATTTTGAGAGCGGCGGCCATTTTGATTTTTTTTTTTCATTGTCTCAATCAATGTCAATTGGGGAAAACTTGTCTTCACTTATTTCACATGAAACTACAAAACCGTATACGGTTGCAAAAACACTAAGAAGCTCACGGTGAGTCAGGTCGCGTGAGTGCCGCGAGGTGCGCGCACCTCGCGGTGGTGTGGTCTATCCCACCTCTGAAAAAAAAAATTGGCGGTCGGTCGAAAATTGGTGAAAAATTGTCTCCATTTAAGTCAAAACAAACTGAAAAAGCGTGTGCAGTTCAAAATACACTAAGAAGCTCACGTCGATTGTAGTCGCGTGAGTGCCGCGAGGTGCGCGCACCTCGCGGTGGTGAGGTCTGTCCCACTACTGAAAAAAAAGAATTGGCGGTCAGTCGAAAATTGGTGAAAAATTGTCTCCATTTAAGTCAAAACAAACTGAAAAACCGCGTACGGTTGCAAAAACACTAAGAAGCTCACGGTGACTCTGGTCGCTTGAGTGCCGCGAGGTGCGCGCACCTCGCGGTGGTGTGGTCTATCCCACTACTGAAAAAAAAATTGGCGGTCGGTTGAAAATTGGTTTAAAATTGTACCCATGTACCTATGTCATATGAAACTATAAAACTGCGTGCGGTTGTAAGCACATTAAAAAGTTAACGGCTCACTATTGCGATTTTCAAATAAAATCTTGTACAGTTGCAAAGCGGCACAAAAGCATATCGAGGTAAGTAAAAAAAAAAAGAAATTGTAATTTTACTATAAATCACATTTGAATCCGTTCTACTCTTAAAATCCTTTCATTTGACACCCATGTAGTGAAAAGCGCAAAAAAATGTCAGTCGCCATGTTGGATCGGCGGCCATATTGAAATTTCAGAAATGTCACTTATGGCGTCGTGTTCTACTCGTCAAGACCTTTCATTTGATACCCATGAAGCTTGGGTTGGAAAACAAAAGCGGTCCGCCATTTTGAGAGCGGCGGCCATTTTGAATTTTTTTCAATGTCTCCAACGTTGCTGTATTAGACTCTCAAAACTCTTTTATTTGATACCCATGAAGCATGGGTTGTAATACAAAAGCGGTCTGCCATTTTGAGAGCGGCGGCCATTTTGAATTTTTTTCATTGTCTCTATCGCGGCTGTATTAGACTTGCAAAACCCTTTCATTTGATACCCATGAAGCACGGGTTAAGAAACAATAGCTGTCCGCCATTTTGAGGGCGGCGGCCATTTTAAATTTTTTTTTTATTGTCTCTAACGTGGCTGTATTAGGCACTCAAAATCCTTTCATTTGATACCCATAATGTAGGGATTACAATACAAATGATACTCGGCCTTTTTGGACCGGCGGCCATATTGGTTTTTTAACGTTGCCACCAATTAGTTTCGATAGCGCTGAAAAAATCATTTCATGCGATACCCATATCACCGTATCGGGATTGAAAACCGAGAGAATATAGCAAAAAGAGAATATTTACCATTACAAAATGGCCGCCAGCGCCGGCGCCATCTTGAAAATGTCAAACGTCAAATTTTTCCAGTGTAGTAGACTAAACCGCTCACCGATTGGCGGTAACTGCAGGCGCGCAGCTGTCATCGGTTCGCGTCAAAAAATTCACAAATCCGCCGAAACCGAAATCTGCCACAGCGCCCAGTGTTGCCATATATCTGGTCCAAAATGGTGGTAGAAATGATCAGCGAGGCCCGGTCGACCCCGCCATGTGAAAAAAAATCGAAAAACACGCGATTTACGTTCTCCCTAAATTCGGGGAAAATACCGCAAAATCGGGGTAAATTACCCCACCGTTCGATGCGGCTCACCGAGCACTACAAAAGGTCACCCGGGGTTGTCAGTCGAAAAACGCCGGCAACCCCGCGAAAACCGCGATTTAATTTTTTCGAAATTGCAACTTTTTACAAAATGGCCGCCGGCGGCGCCGCCATCTTGAAATGTGGGAGTTTCGGATTTTTCCCAATATCTGCACCGTATACGGGGTGGGATGACGTTTGTCCCGCGACTCCAGCGCACCCCGATCTGGGAGATCAATTCGGGTCAAATTCGGTCTGCGAAAAGTTTCCAACCTCCGTGGAGGCCAGTGTTGCCAGTGGAGAAAAATGAAAATACCAGAAAGTCATAGAGGCCCCGCCGGCCTATAGGCCCATGGTATGGGAAAAATCCAAAAGTCGTTATTTCGATTTTCGCCTTTCGGGGCCCCTAGGTGAAAAACTACCAAAAACGGTAGAAAATTTCTCCCACCTGGCAACACTGCTCGCCGAGCTCCACCCCCGCCCGGAACATTTCACCCCGGTCGGAGGCCGCCATCTTGGCGAAAATCCGCTCCGAAAATCGCGTCAAAATTGGCGATCCAAGATGGCCGCCGGCGCCGCCGCCATGTTGTTTTTCGGCGCGCGCCGCAAGTTTCTCGAGAGTCGAGGACAGTCCCGACCGCAGGAAAAAAGAAAATCCCGGGAAAAAGCAAGCGCCGCTCCGGTCGACGGTCGCAAACACGGGTCGAAACGGGTTTTTCAGTCCAAGATGGCGGCGGCGCCATTTTGTTTTTTCCCTGTTTGACAGGCGCACCGCATCCCCGCTACAGTAGTGATCACCCACACCAAACGGCGTTAAAAACGGAGCCGATTTGAAAAAGTTGACATTTCGCGTCGGCCGCCATCTTGGATTTCAAAATCGAGCTATATCCGGATAGATCGGAAAAAAAATCTAAAAAATTCCACCTAAACATCAAAACACACAAAACACCCTCTAAACACCCTAAAAACACCCCTGATCAGTGAGTCAGTCAGTCAGTGAGTGGTAATCGAGCTTTATATAATATAGATAGATAGATAGATAGATGCAAAATAAATCGTAAATAAGATTTTAGGCTTCGTACACGAACTCGGAACGCAGAAGCTCCTTTTTATGGGCACATCCAAATCAGTCGCTTAAATTCACGGTCGCCCGCGTTTCCTTGCCAAATCTTCGCCAACCGCGAGTATTCCTTGAATTTCCGTAATATTGAAAGTAAGATAGCGGGATCCGTGGCAGGCAGCCGGAATAATCCAGTACACTACATTTGGCTGATACTCTTGAAATAGTTCGGCTCAGTAAAGAGAGATTACGTAAACTGATAATCTGCGCTGCGTGCGCTTTAAAACTTTTGCGCTCTAATCAAATACGCTTCCAAATGCTTTAGTTTCAACGCTACTGGTGCTTTATTGCTGGATTTCGTTTGTATTCGGGCGTGTTTTAATAGTTAATCGATTTCGATTTGGACTGTTTTAATTGGATTTCGAGTACAGTAGAATAATATCTTCAGGGCGATGGAGGTGCAGTGAGTGATGTTTGCGGAGTCATGCGTAGCAGATTTCTATGCAGTGATGCACGCACATTGTTTCGCCATAATGGACAGATTGCGTCGCAGCTCCAACATACTCCTGAGGGTATTTGGCGAACAATGGGAGTCAGCCATGCTGAGTGTATGGATGGGATGTCACTGTAATTCCAATAAAAAGTAAACAAGAATCCCATACCCCATAGCGCTCAGTATGGTGAACTATTTGCAAATATATTTAAATATAGTATTTATATTTTTTAGTGTAAGTTTTAATAATTGTATATTAATTTTTTAGGTTTTAGGCGTAAGTTTTTAAAGTGTCTTAAAATGGAACTTGTTTTCCTGAAATAAAAAAGTTATTATTATATAATGAAGGAAGGTTACCTTACAATTTGTGAGGCCATTCATACTATGCTAATCATTTATTATAATATCGTCATTTAATAAATTATGAAACTTTTTTATATTTTACAGTTTTATATGTACATATAGTACATAGTTTTAAGTGTCATTAGACCTTCCTTATAACACGAAACAAGCGAGTAGTTCACAATTTTTAGACTTCCTATTGAACAGTAGACAAAAAAACAACATAAATATTTTTTTCTGTTAAATATATTTCTGAAAACATATCGCATAGAGATTTTGTAACTGGACTAGGATGAATGATGAGTTCGAACAAAGCAAGACTCAAGCAACAATTAAGTAACGTACTTTCATAGAAGAAGACATATTCAAAATGGAGGATGGAGCGACGTGTTTTGCTATTTAACTTCAGTTAAAGCTACACGTATGAGAAGAGAATAATAAAGATATCATCTAGACATTATCTTCATCTTTGTGAAATTTGAACAATATATGCAAACACACTGTTATAATGCACCAGACCACTGTCGCGACAATGCAACATGAGATAAGATACAATAAAAGACCAGATTCTCTACCTGTCAGAGTGCTTGTACCTCTTTCAAATCCTAACATAACTATATGATAATGAAAAAAAAAATTTGAGATTTCTTTTATACCACAATGGTGGTAAAATGATATGGTGGTTTGGTGTTATCACAAACCTTATTAAAGAACATATTTACTTCCTTATTGAAGAACATCTTACTATACTTCACGGGCAATAGTTTGACGCATAAACTGAGTTTGACAATTGTCCAAATATACTTTTATTTATTTATTAAAATAATAATGTCACTTGATAGATATAAAGATATACACTAAAAAGCTGATAATTTCTGATACACATCACAATAATAGTGTACGTAATAAACAAATTTATACAAATACATAATAAATAAATAAACAATATAAACATTATAAAATATAAATTCCCTCTTGATAAAGCCGGCGCCACTTTGGCTTCCCGTGCCTCTTCTAGCACTTTTGGCCCTCTTTTATGGGTCTGCGCTGCATCGCGCCTCTCCTGAGGGGCGGTGGCCCTCACGATTTGCCTATATGGTTCTTAAAACTTAGGCACAGGCTGACTTTAGTCGGTAGGTTACGTGGTCAGACCGCTCTAGCCGCGTAGAGTCCGACATAACCTTCGTGACATTTGCCGTTGCAGCGATATCCTGGGTACGTTTCTTGCTCCTTGTCCGGATTCTCAGCCTTCCTCTCCGGAGGAAAAAAAAAATAAAAAAGAGAAAATTAAAATACAATAAAAAAAAGACTACAAAAATATTCAAGTAAATCACCTTCCTAGAGTAGAATTTCTACACTGGAAAGACTATCTATGTTTAATGCCTTCGATAATGTTTTATAATTCAATTTTATATGGCCTGTTATCTACTTTTTATTTTATATAGTTCAATTGTGTAATAGTTAAAGCAATGTAGCTAGTTTCTTAGTTGTTATGAAATCTGATCTATTTTGTTGTATATTAAATAGACTATTCTATCACTCAAGATATTATTACACTCCCAATAGAATACACCAACAGCAATACAATTTAGGCAAAAGTCAATAAAACGATTTGTCTAACATATAGATATAGTCCCCCTTCGAGAATTTCCACATTGATCGTTCCTACGCTGTTAACATCCAACATCTTCCTTTCGATCTTCACCAAATTGTCTATCCATCGGTTCTTTAATTCGATTCGATTGATTACAAAATGATGAAGAGTCACAGAAAGGTCCTTGAGTGGCTTGCGTCAACAAGCAATATAAGTAACAATCATCTAACTTAGCAACGTAATCAGGTTTGATCGTCAATGAAACAACACCGTTCACAAAGCTACGACAGGAGACTATGTATCGAAATAAACCAGCAAGGATAATTTTATCGGTATCGTCTAGTAATAAAGTAGGTAATTGGATACTGCACCTTAGAGAAAATAATTTAAGACCAATTTTCATGTACCAGATAAAATCTCTACAATCAACTCACGAGTGTCACCCCAACCCGCTTCTCTGAAATAAGCAATATAATAATGAGCTGTCGTCAAATTACAACGAAATTCAACGAACAATATGTTCTGGAAACAATGATGTTATTATTCGGTTGCTGCCGGAAATGCAAATTTCGGAAAGAGCTCAAATAAATCAGACACTAACAAGCGCTATTCAGCGGATGCAGTGCGACTTCGTTACAAGCGTATAATGCGCCGCAAATGAAGAAATATTCGTAATGTTTGAATCCAAGTTTTATATATGTATATGTTACTGTAAAAGCTCGAACTACGGTAAATCTTAAGATTAGTGAGTAAATCTTAGGATTTACCGACATAAATCGTTAAATGTGTTTCAGAAAATGGAACGATTTTTTCGGGCTTTTATCATTCGAATACAGTATATGCCAGGATTTACTGCTGTCACCTGTTAGATGTTGGTTTCAGGAATGAGTTATTCTTAATCATTTATTTCAATTAACTATTAGTCAAATGTTAGATACATATTATATAGGTATCAAACGATAGTAATTAAATAACTAATCCTAACAAATATTTAAATTATTTTCCTTTTAAATATTAATTAGTTAATTAGGAACTAATAATTTTAAAATCTTTGAAATACTTCCTAAGTAGTAAAAAATAACACAAGTAAAATTATCTTCTCACAAACATAACGCTTACGTTGACTAATAACTGATCAGTCTATTCTATTTAGCATTTAAACGAGTCGATGCGTTGAATACATTAGACATAATTTTTTTTTTCAACATTGATAAATGAACATTGAAAATGTTGAAAAATGTGCCTTTAATGTAAATCTTAAGTTTAACCACGTGGTAAAAGTTCGAATCGCATACCTTTTTGGAAAGGAGATGTCCTCTTATTACAAGGAGGTTGGTTTTTTGTGATCAGCGTTAACTAACAAACACCAAACTACATTAAATTGAAAGCCGAAAAAATATGAAGTATGAAACAAATAAAAGAAATATTTTTACCACCCCCAATTATTTTTAAATAAATAAAACATGTTTTTAAGAAATATTTCATTATGGTAACACCTTAATGATGTTTTTATTAATCTGTGACTACCGGTATCTTACTCTATGTTTGATATTTTCCGTTGAGTTATGACATTGACAGCAGGTGCCTGACTTGTCAGTTGATTTTTTATTAATATTTTTCTCTGGCTCTAGATAACATACATTAAGTAACATAGCAGTCCCTAAATTTTTGTTAGTTAAAAACTTCTCAAAATTAGAAATATTCGGTTCATTAAAGCAATTATGTATGTATTTAGATTTTTAAAAGGCTTGTTGATAATTTTTTTTAAGCAATGTGTAATTATTGCATTAAAGATATTTCATTTTTCATTATACTAGAATACGAATTATTAAAAATCGGGGGTCTTGAAAATAACATGACTTACGGCGATTACTTTCTTTTAGAGCCTTCTATCCAAATATATCAAATTTACCCGAGTTAGTTACTATAAACCAATATGGGACATCTCCTTTACCATAAAGAATTGGTAAATCTTGGGTTGTACTGGAAAATCTTAGAATTTACCGTAGTTCGAGCTTTTACAGTAACATATAGATGACACCGTAAATATGTAGATATTTTCAGAGGTCTCTGAATGCCCTAAGCGAATGAGAAATGTACGAGTATGTGCAAGTGAGAAAAAAAAGGAGAATGTCGTTACGACGTAACAATTTTTTAACGTATGATTAGCAGTAAATTGTTTATTTTAAACGTAAGACCTCTAATTTTGAGTAAAGTATCTCTATGATTTTTACACATATAGTCATAATAGTCGTTAAAAAAATCGCGATACATTGATAAGACAACTGGTTTTTACCATCTTGCACAATGAAAAAAGAACAAAATTCCACGGTTAATATAACCGTCCGGACAATTTAAACGTTACGACCTAAGCATTTCGTTGTACTGCAATGACTTCTTGCTGCCAGTAATCGTAATAGCTGGTTGGTGTATGGAATGATAAAATATCGCTTCTGTCTGCAAGAATGTAATATAGCGAAAAAGAAGCCAGCGGAGAGGGAACACGAAAATTATCTCTAGGTCGCTCATCTCCAGCGCAGATAGTTGGGCGGAAGAAATCCGGTTATTACACCCGTCTTACACGACCAAGATGAGATCTGTGTACTGAAGTGGCTCTTAGTGCATGGTCTTCTATGTAAACATTATATGTTTACCAGGATAATCTTTGAAAGGTGAATATTGCAGACTCGAAGCTAGTCCGGTGGCCTTAAACTGCTACGGAAATTGTGTTTCCCAGACGCAGGATGAAACTTTCCAGCGGTGGTCTCAATTTTATTGTATTTCAATTCAATTCTTATTGAGTTCTCAGTGATGTAATAAGTTACATCACTTAAAACTCACACGTCACATATATCAATATTATATATAGGCAATAGCTAATTCATTAATGATTATTAAGCAAAACAGTTTTTGTGTCAGTTAACACTATTTTTCTATATATTACAGCTTTTATAAATTAGCAATTAGGCGCCAATGAAAAGCACGACTTTTTATTAGCAAATAATCATTATCTGTATTTCTAACGATAAATAATACATCTCACTGAATTATTGCTGTCAAAATCAAAGCAACAGAGAGATGAAAGCGGAGATACGAGATGCAAAAATATAAAAACACAGACACAAAAAAATTCTACAACGAAACACTACGCTAACGGAGAACAATAGACGAATTTTAATTCTATTGTCGAATTAACTGGAGATTGAAAATTCTTAGAATTTAGTATTTTAGACTTAGCGGAGGTACCTTTATCATTCTGTGTAGTAACTGTTCTGTTTACATTGCAATATATTCAATGTAGAACACTGATTTCCACGTCTTTTCACCATATTTCCTGTAGTTGCATAAAAAACTGTGCCTATATTTGACTTCAGAGTTTCTTGCCTGTTCTTCTCGAGAAGGCTCTCCCAATTTCCGAACAGGTGTCGAGTCGATATATTTTTTCTTTTTTTTTCCTTATTCGTACGTACGGACAAGGTTTTTGTTTTTTTTTTATTTAAGCTTTTTTTTTTGTTTTGTTTGTTGACGTCAATAAGTGCCTGTAAAGGTCTATGTTGAATAAATATTATTTTGTTTTTTTTTTTTACTTAAGCTGATGATACCAATTGAAAGCATTACAAATAACTCGAGATAACCTCACCTTCGTATCCTTAAAATTTAGCTAAGATCATATTGTGACCGCATTTCGAAATGAATTAATTACCAAACTAAAGTATTTTAAATGACAGCAATGAAAAATGAAATTCACTGCTATGGTCGTATCCTATAATATAACAAACGCCCAATTCAATTCACGCTAGTATTTGAAGCTATTTGCTCAGCGAGTAACATTACCTTTTCTAATTTCTTGAATCCTATTTAAAAAAAATACTTTTTATTTTATTTATATAATATATATTTATATATTGTATATAACTCTGCTATATTATGATTGTAATAAGGTTTCTTAGCAGTATTTTACACCACACACTTTATTCATTTTTTCATTTTTCGAATTCGATTTTTCATTTTCTTATTTTAGAAGTTAGAGGGGGGGGACCATCTTTTTTCCACTTTGAAAGCGTCTGTCACGCAAACTATTCGGTTTAGAAAAAAAATATTTTAGAAACCTCGATATCATTTTTAAAGACCTATCCATAGATACCCCATACGTATGTGTTTGACGACGAAAGTTCTAAGTATGGGGACCCCAAATCTTTATATATTTTTTATTTTGTATCAAAATCTTAATGCGGTTCACAGAATACATCTACTTACCAAGTTTCAACAGTATAGCTCTTGTAGTTTCGGAAAAAAATGGCTGTGACATACGGACGGACAGACGGACAGACAGACATGACGAATCTATAAGGGTTCAGTTTTTAGCTATTTGGCTACGGAACCTTAAAATTGAGACCGGTGTTTCGTCATAATATGTTCCTATAGTATAATAAATGTTAATATATAATAGTTCTATAAACTTTTCTATTCTTCTCCGATTTTTATGCTCATTAGAAATATTCTTTTTCTGTCGGAATTCAATTGCTACTAAACCAAAAAGTAAAACAATACATATAGTATTAATGTCAGAATCAAGAATGCAAAGGCTTTATTTATATTTTTAGTAAATTTATGGTGTACATTACGGGGGACGAAATAGCTTCCGTTAGCTGTAATGCACTTTCATAACAACATAAGAAAATATATTTTCTGTGCGGGGAAAATAAATGCAACTCCCGTATTGTCGTTTTTTTGGGGGTGAAGCTTATTTATTGTTTTTTTTTATGATCGTGTTATTCTTTTATGTCTTTGTTTATTAATATAGACAATGGTTGACGTAAATACATACATACATATATGTCACGCCTTGTTCCCAATGGGGTAGGCAGAGACCACCTCTCTCCACTTGCTACGATCCTGGCACACTTCTCTTGCTTCCTCCACTTTCATGAGCGTCTTCATGCATGCTCGTCGGTTGCGAGTACTCCTGACCCTTGACGCAAATAGCTAAAAATATATATTTTAATCTTTGTTTTTCAAATTCTAATTGTATTCAAATACTCTTTAAATTAACAAAAATGACAAGGAAAATAAATAGTTGTTAAACTGGAGTTCTAAAGTAAAATAAATATTAATACAGCGTACGATATTATTTTAAATAATAAAAGCAATACAAGTTTAAGTGTAAGCAAACTTTTAGAATTCTACATCCGCGAACTTTACTCGGTTTTTATTCGGTTTTTATTGCCTACCTTTTTTACGACTGGAGTACACTAACACCTTTTCTTATGTTTTACTTACTCGATTATAATACACACTGTTAAAGAATGGAATTACTTACCGCTTTATATGTTGCTAGATATCTAAAGGCTTTCCCGGGGGATTACAGTATGGGGTTCTTCAAAAAGGGAGTTTATAGGTTTTTAAAAAGGTCGGCAAAGTGTTTGTGATGCCCCTAGTGTTGCAAGCGTCCATAGGCGACGGTGACTGCTTACCATCAGGCAGGCCGTAAGCCTTTTTGCTACCGTTGTAGTATAAAAAAAAATCATTAGGCCAATGCAATCGTTGCAAAAAGTATTGAATTTTCTAAAGCTAAATTATAATAATATATAATAATAACATTAATTTAATATTAAGGTTTAGAATTTATGTGAAAGAAGGAAGCGGTAAGGTAAGAAGAAATGGATTCTTATTATGATTGCCCTAAGAATTGGACAATGAAATTTATCGCAATCAAACCTAAGGATCGTATTCTAAAATCATACTCAAATCTCAGCTTAAGTACAGTTAAAAAGGGATGGAGCTATTAAGTCCACATAACGGCATACCTTTCTCTGTACTCAACCAAAGATTTAAGTTTTGAGCCTCATTCTGTAATACGGGTCTAAGAGATGAAAAACTTAAAACTGGCGCCCTATTAAACTAACTTTCAAACGTTCAGGTTGTATAATAATCAATATAAATATATAACGGAAATTGATATCTCCATGTCCAACCTTTGTAACTGTGACTGTTTCTATGTTTTAATATGTGATATTTCTAACTGTTTGCTTATTTGTAATTTTTCACTCACTAGCAGTGAGTTTCTGAAGATTGGTTTGTTTAATGCTGGTTCCCTTGGCACTAAACATGATGAATTCAATTATATGATGGAGAGAACATCAGTTAATCTCATGGCTGTAAATAAAACTTGGCTTAGGAATGGTGGGAGGGGCGTGCCCCATCAGTGCCTGGGTATCGGCTCAGGCATCTTCCACGAACCACTTCAATCTGTCATGGTAGGGGAGGTGGGGTGGGCTTTTATATCAGAAAAGGTTTATTCGTGCGTACCTGTCAATTTCAATCACCCCACCCCACCCACTGTGGAACAAATGTGGTTGAGTATTAAATTAAACTCTCATCAAGTTACTATTGGCACTGCATATAAACCGCCATGGATGGATGTGAACATCTTTATTGATGCTCTTACACAGTCCATCTGTGCGCTTGCTCATCATAGTTATATTATCTTGGCAGGAGATTTTAATGTGGATTTATTACATCGAGCTGACAATAAAACCTTTAATCTACAACAAATAGTTGACTCTCCCACTCACTTCACTGATCACAGTCAAACCTTAATAGATTTGACCTGTACTGATGCGGGGGTTAGAAATGTTCAAGTAATGCATTTTCCTGAGTTGGGGGGTCACGCTGTGATTTCAGCAGAGATATGCATCAGGAAAGAAAAACTGGCCTTCGATATGTCACTTATAGGCCATACAAGAATATTATTCCTGAACTTTTTGAGGAAGATTTGAATCAGAAGGCTGGAGCTGTATCGAAGAGCTGCCTGACTTAAATTCAATGGTTGCCACATTTAGTTCTGTAATCTTGCAGCTCTTCGAACTTCACGCTCCTCTCAAAACTACTGTGATTAATAAACGATCTCCCCCATGGATCACAGACACTATCAGACAGATGATGATGATTAGAGATAATGCGCATAAAAGATGGATGAAAACTAAAAATTATTCACATAAAACATATTACAAAGAATTAAAATCTACAGTATCCTCGGCAATTTATCATGAAAAGAAAAGTTATTTTGAACAACATATAAATAAAAATATTTATTTAACAAAATGTATTTTATAAAGCCGCTTCCATAATTTGTGAGCCAAAAATTAACTTTAGGTAAATATGCATCCGATTATCCGCTTTCTAATTATGAATGATCAAGCCAAGACTCGAGCTACTGTTGCAATATTTAAACTTCCCGGCTACTACTTTGCGTGCGCATCGGAATGTTCGTTTGCTTTCTCAGCACGAATTTGTGTAAATTTATTTCTATTTACTGGCATCCCGCTCCGATGTTTAATGTTTTGTAAGGATGGAGTACTTCATAAATCACTCAGAACAAAAGAGCCGGGAGGGCAACGCGAATGAAAACAGGAATAAAATGCAAAGGGAGAATTTATCTTTTTTTATTTTTCCGTAGCCTGGGATTGCCGCTATTGCCTTTATCGGGAAGTCAGTGGTCTTTTTATTTCATCACTTTCCCTATTAGTTCGTATTGTTAATATTGAGCTTCAGGTTAGGAGTAATGCTGAACGTTGCTGTTGAGTAATTACTTACCTTTTTTTTCTACCAGTTTTTACATTCGTTCTTTGTTTTCTGGTGTGTTTTATGATTAATCGTGTAAAATACAAAACATCGATTTGTATATTTCATTACAAACTGAATTATTAAACTGTATCTAATCTAATTAAAATAAAACTTTATTAAATAAGCATTACACGTCGTACATCATCATGAATACATGTATGCAAAATAATATAATTTATTGATATCACTAAGGAGTATATTCGTTTGTGTTACTGTCAAATGGAAGCTTATTAATAAATCTTTACTGTGGAATCGTTTACTTGTAATCAACTATAATTATTTAATATAAATTCCCTGTCAAGAATGTATAAAAGGAAATAAAACAAATAAGACTATCATCAACAGCAAATCTTTGTGTTCGTTGAACTTTGAGAGGGTAGTCCAAAAGTTATTATACAAATTCAACAATTTTTTTTTATATTAAAATTGACCAAAATTTATTATAAAATAATGAAAGTGCTCGGAGAGCTCACAACCATCTAACTCATGGTTTCGCGTATTGTATAACTACGACCTATCTGAATTACTGAATTCGAATGCAATCAGAATAGCTACAAACGTAGCTTGAGAATTCGATGTGAATTATGCGCCGGTTACCAAGGAGTTAGCAGTTTGGTAGGCGTTACTAATGATGGAAAAAATGGAAATTCGAATCAGTAAAGTGCTTCATTTGCATCATTTGTATCAGTGACTCTGAACCGATTAAATCGGTTCAGAGTCACTGATACAAATATTCTGATATCTGATACAAATACACTGATATAAATGTTGATATTGATTCATTTATATCAGTGACTCTGAGTCAATCGTGTAAGCGTCGCGTATCGAATGAAACCGAGATGCAATTGAGCGACGTGATCCGAAGCGTTCGGACTCTGGGGGCGTACTCTTAAAAACGATATTCGATATATCGTGGACTTCGTCGTGTCGTA
Organism: Scirpophaga incertulas; assembly: GCA_036419045.1. NCBI lineage: Eukaryota > Metazoa > Arthropoda > Insecta > Lepidoptera > Crambidae > Scirpophaga > Scirpophaga incertulas. Next base: position 16,758 of record JAYEAL010000386.1, read on the forward strand.
TCCTACTCTTAGTTAGTATCGTTTAAAGCATTTCACCGAACGATCGAACGAACGATATTAATTTTGACATAAGAAAGCCTCAAATGACAACGATGAATTGAATTTGACAGACGAACATTCGCAAAATTTACGTCAAATTTGTGAAAGGTAATACGATACACTTTGAGGTGTCGTTGTAATCATCGTAAATTTGACGTTTATTTTATTTGTGACACACAACTATCTAAGATCACATTATTGTACTTACCATATTCTGGCAAATAAATGATATTTCTATTTCTAATAAGGAGACCTTCTACCCTCCAGTACCGAAGATACCGAAGCTCAATAATCGACATGTGAGAAACGTTAGTTTTAGAAAAGACAGCAATGCATCATAGTATGATGGTTAATGATGAATGATAAATGAATATTACTACTATTGAAGAGATACTTAATCTGGATGAAATTAATAATTGATCATGGTTCTTTTATTAAGTTAAGATTCTAATTAATATTAGTTTATAAAAAAATATTTTGAAATTATGAGAACAAAAAATAATTTTTACCGAGCCAAAAGCGTCTGGGTTATTTATTAAACAAAAACTTTTTGGGCAACAAGACAATAATTAGTCGCCATGTCAACTACGCCCTGAGGCACACTGAAATTTTTTTGGCTCGTTAACTGCATTGTCCCTAATGTTTTCTATCCAGAATTCGTCTTTTGTTTTAAATATAATGTCGAAATTTTAATATTCATTGCGGCTTGGTCGTTTCCGAAGGTTGTGCGGCCTGTGAATATTTGGTGGCGCTCGGTAGAATTTTAGTATTTCTGTTTTTTCTTATCTTTCTTTTATCCAGTGACAATATGCTTCATTAACCACTTTTTACTATTGCAGTGCTCCCTATTGCATAATATTTTATTCTTATACCTCACAATTGACTGTTATATGCTTAAATACAGTTTGTGGAATGAGTTTTATACAGTGTTCTATTAGAAACGTGTCTCATTTTGTTTTTCATGCAACTCTAGTCAGTTCAATCGATCAAGATTAGACATGTAATTAAAATACTCATACCCTGCGCTGTCAGCTCTTCAGCTTACTAATCACTTTTGGGCTTCCTTAGTAGATGATTTTTCTGCTTATTTAAGTGTAAAGGAGTAACAGTTTTAAAGTAAATTAGGTGAGTTTACGAAACAAATATTATATTACTGCATATAATTCACACGTTTTATTATTCCGCGTTCTTGTGAACTTCTTCATCAGCATGTATTAATTTAATGTTGAGCTTACATTTTGCATTGTGATCAACTTGATTTTGTCTAACCATTTTACTGTGAGTCTGATTGCACCTACCTACGTTAGTATTTGAAAACAGAATATGAAATATTACTCCTGAAGTTCTGTCTGTTGTACTAAAGAAAGCTTTCCAGGTACCAAACAGGTGGCAAAGATAATTTGTATACGACGTCAATAAGTGGTTGTAAATAAATATTTTTGACTTTGGCACCCTGTTAAAGACTTGGCAACGCTGTATTGTACTTATTTTTAACCGCTTATTGTACTTATTTGTGTGGCTTATACCTACTGAGAATCTCCATCGTTTCATCTCCGTGTTGACACTATAGCTGGTGACTCTTCACTACACCATGTCACTATCACGTGACATGGTGTAGTGAATACCTTTATGTCCTTGTGCGGATATCTGTCAATTCATAAAATACCGTTAGACAAGTTACATAATAAGAGGATGGAATCATTTGAAAACTTTGTCGAAACCAACAAAAATGAGTTGAAGCCCAAAATTAACATTCACGATACAGTTGTGGCGGACAACAAAACGACATCCTCCAAAGCCGAGAACAAATTAAAACAAACTTCAAATAACGCCCGGACTAAGTTAATAAATGAGATCGTTAACTTGGCAAAATCTAATCACAAGGCAAAATTAAGGAATTTCGATAACTAATCCTGGCAAAGCGCGGTCGCTTTCCTCGGCGTCCCAATTTGTTTCTCATGAATATTAATACGCGCCGTGTTAAGGTCCATGGGTTTGTTCGCGAATGCCGCAACTCCTAAGCTAACTCTCTGACACATTTGTGATTACCCTCACTGTGATATATCGTTCAAAGTACTAAAATACTGTGTGCTAATTTCCAAATGGGATGAGTCAAGATTTTTGTAACGTTTTGGTTCTCGGTACAGATGTCACTGTTCTTCAAAATCAAACCTCTATTCTTCAAATAGGATTTTGAGAATCACATTTACATGTCAAAGATGCTACGCCAAGTCTACGGCGGGAGACCTTGTATTGAAAAGAACTAGCAAGAAAACTAGCTCGGACTATTTATGCCTATATCTTTACATCGATTAGTCACGTCAATTAGAAACTAGCTTCAGATAAATAGTCGGAACCCAACTGCCTTTACAAGTTTAAACAAATTCGCATTATAGATATAAAAGCTACAGTTTCATTGTGACATTTACTATGGTCAAATTATTTGGCAAAATAACTGTTATATAAATTAAAATTAAACCAAAAAACTGTTATCATTTAAGTAATCTTTAACAGTATAATAATCTATTTCATATCAGTATTTTTGACATTTGATTTAAATTTGTTAAAAGCAAATCAGTAATACTTCTAAAGGCTATGCATTTCCTCACAAGAGCTTCTAATTTTTTGGAGCATGTATGTTAGAATAGCAAGTCTTTTTATAAATTAAAGTTCTTTCGTTTCGTTTCTTTAGTTCAAATTTTTTAACTAAGGTATGGTTCTTATGAAAATAAATAATTTTTTTTATAAATGAATTAACCTGCTTTTATGCATTTAAAGTCTATTGACTTTAGCAGGTCAATTCATTTATTCCCTTGGTTTTAATTTATATTTAGCTAGAATTGCTCTTTATGTGGTGTATAAATACTTTTTATATTCGCAGCGGATGCCACAATAACAGCCCCTACGAGAAATACTTCCTACGAGAGACTTCCACGAACCCTTTATGCTCTTGTTTCTTACCGAAAACGGTTTATATCGTCAACATAATTACGAGTGATATCAATAAAGCGGGCAAATTGAATATTTGATTATCAATCGAACATTATTACGACTCAAACAAGGTTTTGATTAATTACTGATGAAACGATTCAATTAATTCTCCTGGATGATATTGAAAATTGATACGAAACAAGAAACATTAATCAGTAGTTAGACTAAATCAAAATAGTAACTCTATAAATTATAGTTGTGTTGATAATTATTTTTATTTCGGAGTGTCTGCAATATAAAGTCTTTCTGTGTTCCGGTTAGAAGATATGGAAGTACCGGGAATTTTTATCTTATTATTTCTTATATATAAAAATGAAATCACAGAATGTGTTGATAACTCAACAACGCTGAACCAATTTAGTCAATTCTTTTTTCAAAATGCTCGTTGAAGTTCAAGGATGGTTTTTACGGCGAGAAAAATTCGAATAATTATCGGAAAATCGTTTTTTTCCCATACAAACGTTTTCTAACTAAAACGAGCTTTATTGTTATTGTATAAGCACTCACTGTTGTCTAAGCAATGTAGGTGTGTTCCTAACATCAAAGAGTCAATTTGCGCTTTATTAACGCTATATAAAGTTGAAATTCAGTCATATCTATCAAAACAGTGTGCGTGTGTGCGTTGGAGCACAGAAAACATCGATAGATGATTTAATGTCATGTTCCAAAATTGAATAGTCACAAAATGTAAATGTATGTCACATTCCAATGACATTCAAGTGCTGTCCAGATCATTACTTTATTTTTCTCAGATAAAAGAAGAAAAGTAGCCTACGTTACTCCTCAGCACACATCATCATTACATCAGCTACCTCCCAATAAAACTCCCGTCAAAAACGGTCCAGCCATTTCGTAGATTAGACGGAACAAACTGACAGACGACATTTCAAATTTAATTATATTTATACATAATAGTATTAGTAATAATAATCATAAAATCAACCTACGTTTCACTTACTCAAAAACTCTCGGAATTCCATCGCATCGATCTTGGTTTGTCTCAGATTGATTCACTCTTCCCGCCATTCGCTTGTGGAATAAGCTGCCTACTACAATCTAAGTGCTAAGACATTTGGAATTAGTCTAAAATTGATATAACAAAGAATATGTATATATATTATTTGTATATATATATTATGTATATAAGTATAAAAAAATGTTCGTATTATGTTATTTATTTGTCATGTTAGTAATAAATGTCACTATAATTATTCTTCTGAAATTGTCTCAGTTCACTATGACATCACATTTTACAGATTGACTAATAGATAATTGCCTCCCAAAATAAATATTTATTATATACACACACACACGCATATATATATATATTATATATATATATATATATATATAATATATATATATATATATATATATATATATATATATATCGTTATTATTTCTAACTTACCCATTTATGAATTGGTCTCAAGATTGATTTAACTAGTTGTAGAGACGTTGGCCTTGTTAATCAAAATGGCGCTTTGTAAATGCACTTTTAACCCAAGGTATGTACCTCGGATAAATTAAACCTATTTTTTTTTTCGGGGGGAAATGCTCCTTATGCACCGTGACACCGCGCTGTCAAGACGCGACCGTGTGTGGGGCTCTCCGGTCTGAGAGACCGGCCTACCCACTAAAACCCCCCGGTGTTCTCTGAGCCCATACCGTGGTGCGTGGCGGGTTGCGCTTTCGCGATTCTACTGCCACACGCCGACGGGCTAACTCGACCTAGTTAGACGAGTTGTCGCCAAGGGGGGATTGTCCGAGAACACTAGGACAATCCCCAGGTAGAGAGGCACTTCAACGGCGTGCGTGGAGGCCAGCCGCGCACGCTGCCTTCACGGCAGGGTCATTAGACGAGCGCTTGCTCGCCTTCCCCTGCCAATCTACCTATGCTTCGCATAAATTAAACCTATTTTTTTTTTCGGGGGGAAATGCTCCTTATGCACCGTGACACCGCGCTGTCAAGACGCGACCGTGTGTGGGGCTCTCCGGTCTGAGAGACCGGCCTACCCACTAAAACCCCCCGGTGTTCTCTGAGCCCATACCGGGGTGCGTGGCGGGTTGCGCTTTCGCGATTCTACTGCCACACGCCGACGGGCTAACTCGACCTAGTTAGACGAGTTGTCGCCAAGGGGGGATTGTCCGAGAACACTAGGACAATCCCCCAGGTAGAGAGCCTTCACGGCAGGGTCATTAGACGAGCGCTTGCTCGCCTTCCCCTGCCAATCTACCTATCATAAATTAAAACTATTTGGAATTCGAATTACAAGATAGTTATATTTTAGAACCTTATAATATAAGTATAATATAATAGAAGCCAATGTATTATAGATCACAAATATATTTCCCACAGGTTTGTTAGAAAATATATGAAGACACCAAAGTTTATTATTCGATTGACCCAGTTCTAGAAACAAAAAATCTAACGATAATGTCACTCTCAATATTATATACTCCTATCCTACAATAAAATTCAGGCTTATTTTTGGAGAATAAAGACGAAGAATGATAAATGCTTTAGCGCTCAAACCTCTGGGACCTCCCGAAAAATTCGTCTGCTTTCAATCGTTCAATGTACTGAATTGTCAATTCATTTGTCATTTTAACGTCTATTTTATTATTTATACAGAAAAATCTATTTTAAAATATTATGTTTAGTTAATTGTATAATAAGGAGATAACAATATTTTTTTCAGTTTAAACATAACATCTTTGTTGTATTATAATAAAAAGGACAATCAATTTGTCATCAAACGCGAGTTAGCAATAGGTTGTATGAGTTGTATGAGAAACTTTACACATGCTGACTCAAAACTTGGACCTTTTTAATTGCCTAGTTTTGTTATGTAATTTTTTCTGCATAGTGTTATGTGTCTATCTTTGATGCTGAATAAAGTTCATACTTGTTCAGACGAGATAAAAAAATTATTATAATTAAATATAAACTTTACATTACATTAAATATAAAGAAAGAAAGAAATCAACATTTATTAGCTTTAACAAAAAACACAGAAATATCAGTAAATAAGACAGGGCATTACTTTACAACAACATTACTTAAAAAGAGATTCCAAAAAAAAATAATATCGAGTATGCGTGCGAGATCCACAAAGAATCTATCCTCAGCATGATTATTCAAAATCACACATAGGTGAATGGAATTTCCAAGAAGCGCTGTTATTCTGGCAGAGTCATGTAGGGCAGAATTGATAGAGCTAATGACGCGATATTATAACTAAGTGTTTACATAACAAGCGTAAAAGGAAACGGCTAGAATTGTTTCTTTCAGATGAATCCATAGTATTTTGTCCGAAGGATTGCTGCTATGAGAATAAACGGTAAATATAAAGAGTGTTTTCCTTTTACCGAGAAAAGCGATTTGTGCCATTTATGGTTAATGGGATAGAGAATCGCTAAGAGAATTGTTTAAAAATATATATATTTTAACTTTAGCTGAACAATATTCTTTCTCTTACTCTTTCAATAAATATAGTGATTAACATGTCCTAACTACAAGAAATAAATATAAGTTGCCTGCCGTTCAGATAGAGGAAATTCGATAAAATTTGCTGCTTGTTATGAAGAAATTTATATTAATTTATATTGATGTTTTCACAAAGCGTCATTGATTTCCATAAAAATCCCAACAAAAAGTTATTATATGAATTGAAAGACATATAAATGACACTATGTGGAATGACTAGGGACAGTATTCTTAGAGACACATTTGGTAACGACATAATTTACATACAAACATATACTGACGCCTCTTTGCCATTGAGGTAGGCAGAGATCACATTTTTCCATTTACTAAAATTCAAACATTTATATCCAGGTTATTCGATTTTCATTAATACTTTCATACATGTTTCATCGGGTTCTTGACCTGACCTTCTTTCAATATATCATCTATTTGGTCCAAGTATGTTCGTCTAGGTTGTTCCCTACCAATTGGACCATTCACATTTATCATGTAGATTTTTCACGTCATTCGTCTTTAGTCCATTTTTTCTATTTATCCAAACCTACATCTTTTTACACACTGCACATTCCTCTTGTCACATTACTTCACAATTTATCCTTAATTGTCACTCCAGCCATTCTTTTCAAAGCTCTCATTTCTACTGAATTAATCTTGCTTTGATTCTTCTTTTACGAAACCCAGCATTCACTTCCATATATAAGCATAGGGATCATGCCGCCATGCACTGCCAAATTTATGGGGGTATAAATTCACTTTGTTTCTCTTGTCGATATAATCGAACATACCACAAACTCTTTCCCTTTCTTCAAGCATTAGCTTCCGGTCTTAACCTTACAATTTGACATTTTTCGTTTCTTACAAATAAATAAAATAGAATAAAAAAAAGTGACAGAATTATCTTATTATACAATATTATTTTTCGACAGGTAATGTGCATTTAATCACTCATAAGAGTGTAGTTGTACTATGCATCATGGTCCTTTGCTGCAAATGCAGTCCTTAGATAGAAATAGGTTAAAAAGATGTTATTACCTCTGCTGAATTCGTAGATGAGTATCAAAACTGACAGCAAACTTAACAACTTAGATCAATACGCGGATTAGATTAGATTAAATTTTTAGATAATTATGTTACTATATGTAAAGGTCGTGCTTTCAAAGGCGATTCCAAGAATCTTTCTATCTAAAGTAAGGATACGGATATCGGGTATCTTTTGTAATAGTTTTCGGTATTCCGTACGTAAACTGGGCTAATATCTGGATCGAAGCAGTAAGCCAGTTAACCTGTTCATTAGGCTTGTTTTTTTATATAACTATGATGAATCTTAAAATAACGGCATTTAGTTGAGACGTGTCCTGTTTTTTATACAAAGAAGTTAAAAATATATTGTACAACATATTAAGACTGTCATTCATTTATTACCACTTGCAGGTAGGCTTTTGCTCCCCGAAGCATCTGCTGGTGGGCTGGATCGACACATCAACAAAAATCTTGCAGCCCCATGAAATGTAGTGCTTTAAGTGCTTTAAGTGCCCCTGCTGAAATAAAGAGAACCAAAGTCAGTACCGGCGCCAGGACTTCACATAACTTTACATGAGGTCCAAATGGCTCTTGTGCACAGCGGACTAGAAACTTATAGACAGGATTTGTTCTGCCTGCACGGCATACATAAGTAGGAAAAGTAGAATGGCTGCGCCAAACCGACAAACTGACTATTTAGGTAGGATGGCGATAAAAGACCCTATGTTTTAGGAAAAAGCCCGCAAAACAAATAGTTGAGTATCGCTTAGTGAGATTACCGTGACGCTAATAAGTAAGATGCATCCGGAAAGACCAGTGAGACTTATTTAGACAATCAGTTCAATCAGTTGCCTACAAGGCTGTGGTTTCGCCAACACGAGTTCCCATAACCCTATCTGGCGTCGCGCCAAAGCAGTCGAGGAGCATCCGACATAACCTAGTCTTGTTGCAGAGAGTATGCATAACACCTTTCAGGTTGGAATAAAAAGAGTCATTTGGATTTTTTTACAACTTTACTGAAAACTTTTCTAATAATATATAAGGCTCTATTTGTCCCATCCAGTTTCTTACTTGATCAGTTTTATTGTAAGTAGTACTTACTCGTATTTTTTTATAGCATACTAGCTGATATCCACGACTTCGTCTGCACAGGACTCCGTCGACAATATCGTCATATTTTAGACAACAGTTTCAATTAAAAGTTTCAATAAAATCTTTTCAGTAGTATTTACGTGAAAGAGAAACAAATATACATCCATACTATGTATATAATACAAATATTAGTAGGGATTAGCAAGAAAAAATAAAATGAACTAAAAAGTTAAAAATAAATTATTAACACTAAAACTTTTCACCATACATAAATTATAAACAAATAATAAAAGCTTGTTTTTAAAAAGTTTTTTTTTTCTTTAATTTTATTTTTAACTTTTTAGTACCTCTATAGGCTTGCTGAGAACAAGCCCTTTCATTTGATACCCATATTGTAGGAACGAATAAAAGAAAATTATCCGCCATTTTTGGTGTTCCGCCGTATTGGATTAAGAGTGACGTAACATTATTTTTTTCTAGTTATTCTTGGCAAGCCCTCTTATTTGATACTCATATTGTAGTAGTGCATTAAAAATAATTGGTCCGCCATATTGGATACGCCGCCATGTTGGATTTAGAATGACGTCACATTATATTTTTCTTGTTATTCTTGGCAAGCCCTTTTATTTGATACCCATATTGTAGGAGTGCATTAAAAATAATTGGTCCGCCATATTGGATACGCCGCCATGTTGGATTTAGAATGACGTCACATTATTTTTCTAGTTATTCTTGGCAAGCCCTTTTATTTGATACCCATATTGTAGGAGTGCATTAAAAATAATTGGTCCGCCATATTGGATACGCCGCCATGTTGCATTTAGAATGACGTCATACAGTTAATCATGCATTGTCATCCGAACTAAACGTGTATACCAAATTTCAGCTCAATGGAAAACCGGGAAGTGGATCAAATTTAAGTTGCAAAATTTGATTACAGACAGACAACGGGACAGGTGAAAGTAAAAAAAAAGCTTGTAAAATATTAGATATCAAAAATATTGTACAATAACAAGCGACATTATTAAAGAACAAATGGGAGTCGGGTGTCTTAAACCAAAGCGATCCTTGGTAAATAGATCTCTTACTGCCTTTGTGCTGAGAGCTAGGATTGAAATGGTTAATTAGCTTAATGCTTTCGAGAATAGCTAAGTGTTACGTGGACTGGCTGTATTTCTTGGAAAGCAATTATAAAGAGACATAGATATATGTATGTATATTGGATGATGCTAGAGTAGGTAGGTATAGAACATTTATCTTCTTTGTTTTTTTTTGATGCCTTGTTTTTTTTTGATGCTTTGTTTTGACGTCAATAAATGTCTTTGAAGTCTAATGTTGAAAAGGCCAATGTTAAATAAAGATTATTACCCAACTGCACGACAAAAAGTTAAATGCATAATGAAAAAAAAATTAAAAAAAACTTTTTAAAAAAACACGCTTTTATTAAAAAGACTAAAAACCGATCTAAAAACTTGAAAATAAAAATAAAGTCACGCTTTTAGAAAATTTGGGTACATATCAAGAAAAATTTCTGATGACAAAAAGAAATGTAACTCAAAAATTTGTCTATAAAATTTAGCAAATTAGTCCAAGAACTCCATGACTATAAAAGCGTGGGGTGTTCAAAATTAAACATTACTCATTTAATGGTCTTAACATTTACACCCCACGCTTTTATAGTCTTTGAGTTCTTGGACTAATTTGCTAAATTTTATAGACAAATTTTTGAGTTACATTTCTTTATGTCATCAGAAATTTTTCTTGATATGTACCCAAATTTTCTAAAAGCGTGACTTTATTTTTATTTTCAAGTTTTTAGATCGGTTTTTAGTCTTTTTAATAAAAGCGTGTTTTTTTAAAAAGTTTTTTTTTAATTTTTTTTTATTTACTACTTTTTAGATCAAATGTTTTTTAGTCTTTATAACAAACAAAAGTTTTTTCAAACGTTTTTTAGTCTTTGCGTAAAAAGCGTGTTTTTTTAAAAAGTTTTTTTTATTTTTTTTTTTTTTATTTACTACTTTTTAGTCTCGTGATTATTATAACAAACATAAAGAAATGTACATAATTGTTCAGAAAATGTAGTATTAGAATTAAACATATGCATTATATCAAATTCTATCTGTTTGCTTCATTGAACCAATTCTCATATTAAAAAGTTTTTAATTTATTACAACATAATTATGTATTTTTATGATTCGAAAATGATTGAATATTGTATTGTCATCTAGAATACACATGTAAAAAAAATTTGAGCTCGATTGGAGCAGTAGAAGTGGTCGAAAAATCGATTACAAGATTTGATCATGACAAACAAACAAACAAACAAACGGACAGAGTAAGTCAATAAAAAGCGTGTAAAAAAAATAAAACCGTAAAAAACAACTTATTTTTTAACTAAAAAGAGACAATCCAGTAGTTTTGTACAAATAAATTATAACGCAGAACAATCAGATATGAATTTATATAATTATTTATGTAATATATATAATATGTATGTAAATTAATATAATATAATTATTAGAGACACATTAAATAAATTTCCCAACTCAAAACTTCCCAATAGTTGGTGCCGGCTGTTATATCCGTATGTACGTGTTAGAATTTATTTATACAAGCCTTTTTTACTGGAATAGTTTTGTATTTTTTTTTCAGTATATGTTGCGTTTTCCCGAACGCCCGTAATTTGGTTATATTATTTAACTATATAATAATATTGCTTACTTACCGGTCCGTAGTTCTGGCTTGGCTTGAACGTGTGTTTTGTGTGTACTAATGTGCCCTACCGTATGTGGTTATAAATATATATCATAAACTACAATACTTGTAGTGTAAAAAATAGGAGAACGCGTGGCCGACCACTACTCCAATCCAATCCCGTCGAAACCGTAATGTCAAATATTAGTCCAATGGTATATTTAGATACACTTTATACACGTAACTAAATGACACGTAAATGATCAATTATTAATCCGCCGAAAATAAACTGAATAAAAATGCCGTGAAAAAATCCGAAGTGACAGTCAAGTACCGAAAAACCATAATGTCAAAATCTTTTTTTTTATTACTTTTTAAATTTCCTTTTCCGCGGTCCGAAACTCATAAGTCCTAAACAATCCCCCACCCCGAGATGAGCAACCCTCATCTCGCTAGTCTACCGGTAGACGGGACAGGGTTGCCACCGCACGGCGCATCACAGAGTCGCCGATCGAGACCTCTGCGAACCGAGGTACACCGTCAGAGCCTGGATAAAGCTTCAAAATGCGTCCTCTACGCCAACGTAGAGGAGAAAGATTTGAATCCTTAATCAGGACAAGATCCCCTACCCGTGCAGGAGCCGTTTTATCTGTCCATTTCAGCCGCTGCTGCAACATGTGCAAATACTCCGAATAAAACCGTTTATTAAAATTTTGTGACATCTGTTGCAGCATTTGAAAGCGAGAAAGTCGACTCAGTGGTACATTCTCAAAGGGATACTCAGGGAGAGCTGCAAGGGGCTGGCCGATGAGGAAATGACCCGGTGTCAAAACCTCCATATCGTTGGGATCCGAAGAGAGTGGGCATAAAGGCCGTGAATTTAAAGTTGCTTCCACTCTGTAAAAGACCGTAGTAAGTTCCTCGAACGTAAGAACCGTTTCCCCAATAACACGTCTCAAATGTGTCTTAGCCACCTTCACGACAGCCTCAAAGATGCCTCCCCAATGAGGACATCCAGGAGGATCAAACTTCCACGTAATGCCCTGAGTAGCCATTGCTTGTCCCAAGTCCGTACTATGTTTCGTTAAAAAATCATGGACCTCCTTAAGATACCTGTCAGCACCCTGATAATTTGTGCCGCAGTCCGACCGTACCAAACTCGGTAACCCCCTCCGTGAAACAAAACGTCCGAACGCCGCGATAAACGCTTCCGTACTAAGCGAAGATACTATTTCTAAATGTACTGCCTTCGTTGACAGACAAACAAATACACATAAATAAACTTTGTAAGTCTTAGAGGTCCGCAAGTGAGAAGCCCTGACAATAAAAGGACCAGCGAAATCCGTACCGACACCGTGAAAAGGTCTGGTGACACTAACCCGATCGCTAGGTAGGTCACCCATCATAGGCTGCATGGTGTTAGCCTTTAACCGATAGCAAGGTATACACTTAAATATAACCGATCGGACGCACCGTCGCGCCGATAGTATCCAAAATTCCCGCTGAAGAATAGCAAGCAGTGCCGTACAACCTGCATGCGAGTTAGTAATGTGCCGATCACTTACTATCAACTGCGTCAAGGGTCCGTCCTTGGGCAGCAAAAGGGGATGCCTAGCCGAATACGGCAGCTTCGAGTTGCGCAGCCGTCCGCCAACACGAAGTAATCCCTCGCCATCAATGAATAAGTTAAGTTTCTGTACGGCACCCTTTAACCGACCCGTCGTCCGTAACGATTTAAGCTCGTCAGAAAACCGTTCCGATTGTACCCGTCGTACCCAAAACATGAGAGCAGCACGCCGTTCGCCTGCCGTCAGAAACAAAGATGTATTTCTTACAACCGGTTTGCGAGTATTCGTTATAAACCGACGCATCCATCCCGTAACGGCCAGTAATTTATTAAGAGAGCTAAACCGCAGTAAAAGAGGGTTTGTGACGATTTCTTTCTCCACAGCCATGACACGCACACAGGGCAGCGGATCCGATCCGATTAAAACCGTAGGGGGCCATGACGACTCCGGTGCCGTCAACCAAGCAGGTCCCCACCAAAGGTTATGACTCACCAACGAGGAGGCATAACAGCCGCGAGAGGCCACGTCGGCGGGGTTCAACTCGCCGGGTACGTGCCGCCAATTCAGATTCACTGACGAGTTTTGAATTTGCGAAACCCGATTCGCAACAAATGTTTCCAGCCTATGTACCGAGGTCTGGAGCCACGCCAAAACAATTTGGCTGTCAGTCCACGCATAAACGTTGCCTATGTTAATGTGCTTCCCGAGTGTATCACAAACATGATTCAATAACCGAGTAAGTAACGCAGCTCCCGAGAGCTCCAATTTGGGTATGGTTTGGCGGTTGCGTATAGGAGCCACCTTGCTCTTCACCGTGATTAGATGTAACGCTACTGAACCATCTGGCTGTATCGTCCGAAGATATACGACTGCCGCGAAACCCGATTCCGAGGCGTCACAGAAACCGTGAAGTGACGCATGATACTTCCCCGGTGGAAGTATTTTACGAGGTATAACAACCCTTCCGATAGTGGGTAACTGATCAATAAATGCGAGCCAGTCCGTTAAGAGTTCAGTAGGTAGGGTCTCATCCCACTTAAGCTCAGCCAACCATAACCGTTGTAGAAAACATTTAGCCCAAAATATTATAGGAGCGATCCACCCGTTAGGATCATAGATACGAGCAACCGTAGACAGGACTAGCCGCTTAGTCCATATCTTTTCCGTTATTGTTAAAACCCGAAAGGAAAAGATGTCAGGAACCGGTAAATACTGAACACCTAAAACCGATGTTGAACGAGGAGAGTCCGGATTCTCAAATAACAATGGATCTTGAACGTGATCCGCTGGTAGTCCTTCTAAGAGACGTGGACTGTTCGAAATCCATTTCCGTAGTTCATAGCCAGCCGTTGCCAATAACGCTATGAGCTCGTTACGTAAAATTAAAGCCTCCTGTTCCGAAGATCCACCCGTGATAACGTCATCGACAAAAATTTCCGACTCTAAGACGTCCGCCGCACGAGGGAATCGAACGCGTTCCCGTTGAGCGAGTTCCAACAAGCACCGCATAGCCATCCAGGGGCTAGATTTCAAACCGTACGTGTTTGTGTTCAGTTCGTAGACGCGTAATGGGTGAGACGGGTCCTCGCGCCAAAGAATCAGCTGATACCGTCTATCAGCCTCATCAATCACCGTTTGCCGGAACATCATGCGTATATCCGTCGCGAAGACCACCTGGTGTCTACGAAAGGCCGAAATAAGATCCGAAATATCTTTATGTAGTTTAGCACCCGAGTGCAGGATTTGGTTCAATGAAACACCGTTAGAGGAAGGGGCCGACCCGTCAAACACGACCCGTATCTTACCGCTATCCGATTTAAAAACCGCGTGATGTGGTATGAAATAGTGTTCTTCCGATGAGTAGTCCCTCCGTGCCAGGGACATGTGACCTAATTGTACATATTCCCGCATGAACTCAATGTATTTGTCGCGAAACTCTGTATCTCGCTTCATGCGACGTTCCATAGAAAGCAGGCGTTTCTCAGCAGTGAGGTAGGACTGCCCCAGCGGTTTGCGAATGCTCACAAAGGGCAACCGAGTAACGAAACGACCGTTCGGTAACCGATAAACATTTTCGATAAAATGGCGCTCGCATTCTTCGTCGAGCGGGTCCTTCCGTGAAACCGTGGGTACCTCTTCTGTCTCCCAAAAACGCTGTACTAAATCCGAAAGAGAAACGCCCGTAAAAACCGTATCAGAAACCGTATCATATGCTGGGCCCATAATCATATATCCGTAGTGCGATGGTATAGCAACCAAGCCATTATTATTTAAATTTATAGTGCGTCCGGTGCACAATAATTGACCAAGCACATCAGTACCAAGCAACAAATCAATTTTTCCAATATTTAAAAATTTTCTGTCAGCCAAAGACAGGTGAGAAGCCGAGTTCAAAATTTCCGAAGGTAATTCCACCTGTGGATGTTCTCCTAAAATATCATGCAACACTAGTGCTGTAACTGTAATAACAGGTTGAGAGACCGATTCTCCAACAATGTTAAAGGTACATTGACCATAAACATGTGACACGAGCACATCACCTATGCCACGAACCGAAATATTATTATTAAATATGTATAGGCCTAACCGTCTCGCCAAATTAACTGTTATCATGCAACCTTGCGAACCCGTGTCCGCTAGAGCCCGTGCTCTAACATAAAAACCGTTAATATCACAAATCCTTACCGCAACGGTAGGCAATAAAATAGTATTTAAAAAGGTTGCATTTGGCGAGGCGGCGGCGACTACCTATTCTTGAACGTCACTATGAAATGAAGCATTCACCCGATTAAAAACCTGGGCTGCCGACAGCGCCAGAGGGTTATATGTAGGGGGTCTCGAGCGCCCCAATGGTGCCCGAGTCAGGTGCCAACTGGCATCCGGTGTCCGGTAACCAACCGGATGACCGAAAGATGGCGGCGTGTTCCTCAATCGCGGCCGTTCCGCGAGTGGTGGTGAGAAACCCCTCGCTCTCGCTGCATACGAGGCCGCAGACGCATACTGTTCCGCAGTGACGTCACGAGATTCGTCCGCTTGAATATGCCCTATGCCCGCTGCATAGGGTGCTTGTACCATAGGCCCGGTGCCTCCCCCACCCGTATGTGGAGATGCCTGTGAAGTAGGCCTAAAGCCACCCCCACCCGTATATGGAGGTGTCGCGCGCACGTCCACCCGTCGAGGCGACGCTCGTCCAGAATGAGGAGGTGAAGTCCGTACTTGTCCGCTTTGACCCCCTCCTGAAGGAGAACCAATCCGTGCCGCTGCAGGCCTAACTCCACCATTCCTATTCAGGCATAACATCCCGTGATGTTTGCCGTTACAATGAATACATGGCCGTGCCACTGCACAACTATTAACAAGATGATCCCCTAAACAAAAATAACATAACTTGTGATTTTGCACAAAACGCCTCCGCTGTTGAGGGGAACAATTTATAAAATGTTGGCATTTAGATATAAAATGGCCTATGATGCCACAAAAGGTGCAACCAACCCGCTTGGATTGCAACCTATTATTAATAGTATGGTCCGATGTAGCCATACCTACCCTAGTCCCCCGAGTGGGTGGCCTAATCCTACCCTGACTGAATACAGGTCTTCCCTGACTGGACACAGGCCTCCCAGATGGCCCTGAGGTAGCCGTTGCAGGAGGTGAGCCTACATTGTCAACAATCCGTGCTTCTTCCTCCAAGAAGGTCAAAAGGTCAATAAATTTAGGCAACGGGCTTGCCTCATCTCCGCTTCCATATTTTTGTTCAAATCTTAATTTTAAATCAGAGGGTAACTTATTCAATACAATATGGAGCAACAAGAATGACCACTCCGTTACTGGTAAATTTAATTTCTCCAAACAATTATAGGCCACCTTTAATGGATTTAAAAAATCATCCCTTATAAACATGATATTCCTTAAATAAGGCAAATTTAATATCTTTGCCACATGGGCATCCGCAATTAACCTAATATTTTGATATCTGCCCATCAATAGCGCCCTTGCAGTCTCATAATTGTTATCTGTTATGGTTAAATGTGAAATAACCTGGTGAGCGTCTCCCGATAGACAACTCAACAGATAACTTAATTTTTGTGAGAGTGATATATCCATCCGACAATGTACCAAAGAATCAAAAATGTTAATAAATGACATCCAAGTTTCATACCCACCAGAATACTTGGGCAAATTTAAATCCGGCAATCTAGTATAAATTGAGGCATTACTACTTGACTGACCCTTAACCGTGGGACTACTGGCCAGATCCAGTGTCCTTACCGCCTGAATAATGCTGTCATAATATTCTAAGCATTGCTTGTAGTCTGCCTGAGCTTGAATCAACCTTGCCTGCAAAGTTTCATTGTCTGGATTCATGTCAGCCCTATCATAACACATTTGTAAAGCTTGATCCAGATCCGCCATGTATCTGTTCGCATTTGAAGCCCGCTCTTTCAAGGCCTCAACCCTGTCTGGTCTACTCACCAGAGAAAATGCGCTTACCAACCATTGCAAAATGCGACGAATTTCGTTGTAACCGTCCGACATTTTAATAATTAAAGTAAATACAAAACAAAGAATTTACAAAATAACAGGTCCGTAACCGAAAAGTAAACCACGCTCTGCTACCAAAAAATGTTGCGTTTTCCCGAACGCCCGTAATTTGGTTATATTATTTAACTATATAATAATATTGCTTACTTACCGGTCCGTAGTTCTGGCTTGGCTTGAACGTGTGTTTTGTGTGTACTAATGTGCCCTACCGTATGTGGTTATAAATATATATCATAAACTACAATACTTGTAGTGTAAAAAATAGGAGAACGCGTGGCCGACCACTACTCCAATCCAATCCCGTCGAAACCGTAATGTCAAATATTAGTCCAATGGTATATTTAGATACACTTTATACACGTAACTAAATGACACGTAAATGATCAATTATTAATCCGCCGAAAATAAACTCAATAAAAATGCCGTGAAAAAATCCGAAGTGACAGTCAAGTACCGAAAAACCATAATGTCAAAATCTTTTTTTTTATTACTTTTTAAATTTCCTTTTCCGCGGTCCGAAACTCATAAGTCCTAAACAGTATATATTTTTATATTATTTTTAAGATGGATCGATTGTATGAAGAATGATATAAGAATGAAAGGAGTAAGCGTGGAAATGACGGCTGATAGAGAGGAATGGAAGAAAAAGATTTACTGCGCCGACCCCAGATAATGGAAAATGGGCAAGAAGATGATAATGATGATTTTTATATTATTTATATTAAGGTAATAAGCAGCCTTATAAATGCAATTTTCGTTAACAAATATATCCAAACAGACCTAGAGTACCATAATTAGTATAATAACCATTGTTACTGAGTTTGCAAATATTTGACGAAAACATTATTTACATATTAAACATTAATAATAAAAACCATAACTACACATACAATGAAAAAAAAAAGACTTATCTATACTAAGAATTGATTGTTAGTTTACTTTCTTGAATATCCCAAGGGAGTACCATAATTTGTACGATAACCATTGTTGCTGAGTTTGCAAATATTTGACGAAAACATTATTTACATATTAAACATTAATAATAAAAACCATAACTACACATACAATGAAAAAAAAAGACTTATCTGTACTAAGAATTGATTGTTAGTTTACTTTCTTGAATATCCCAAGGGAGTACCATAATTTGTATGATAACCATTGTTGCTGAGTTTGCAAATATTTGACGAAAACATCATTTACATATTAAACATTAATAATAAAAACCATAACTACCCATACAATGAAAAAAAAAGACTTATCTGTACTAACAATTGCTTGTTAGTTTACTTTCTTGAATATCCCAAGGGAGTCACAGAATATATCTATATCTTACAGCAGATTTTAATAAAAAATACAAGAACGCCGGAAAAAGTGTTTTTAGCACAATTTGTATGACAATACGGAACAAAAAAAGTGTATTTTTAATGTGAGCAAGTCGTTTTTGTTATTTTACTTTTGGTAAAATATATATTAAGGTAACGTTAAAAATTGTGATAGTAAAGAGTGGAATAGCTGATTTTTAGATTATTGCCATCGGCAGGTTGTGCCGGTGAGTTAATTCTAATATATCTATTTTAGTGTTAGGTAAATAGTCTGTAATTTTATCTATAACTCGAACGTTAATTGTATAAAAACAGCGAGAATCAAATCGTGAGAACATACAAAATTTTGTATAACCAAGAGATTTAGTCCTTAGTTTGACCAATACCCTTTATGGTGGATGGTCCTGGCGTGATATTTAAATTAAGGCGTTTACAGCATTCCAAAGTAACAAAATTACTCATAGATCCTGTATCTAAAAATACGCGAATAGTTGAGGGAATATTATTTAAATAAATATATCTAAGCATTAGCGGTGGGTAAGAGAACTGTTGCGT
>JAYEAL010001200.1:0-37868 GCA_036419045.1 Scirpophaga incertulas
GACGAGAGGAGAGGAGTGGTGTTTGAGGGACGGTATGTGTCCCCTCGAGTTTTGTCATATTGTTGGGACTAGCACTCCAGGCCGGAGTTTGGGTTCAGCTCGGGGCACACAAATCTCCGGGTTTTGCAGTTCTCCCTGGGGAGGCTTAATTGATTGATGGGTGAGGCTAGAGGGAAAATAAAAGCAGGAAGTGAGGTTCATTCAGTCTCCACCCTGGGACTCAGACCAGCTACTGAGGGAGCAAAGCTGAACCAGAGATCAGGCTGCAAAAAGGAAAGGTGGAATACACTTTGTTTTCTGAAACGTAGTGAGGGAAAACCTTAAATGTTTAGTTAGCGCCGGACAGGCAAGGGTATTGTTTTGTTTTCTTTTGTTTTCTTGACCTGTATGCAGCTCTTGAATAAAAGTACAGAGGGCTGTACATTGTAAAGAAATCCTGAGATTGGGACTACCTTTATCCTGGGAAGGGTACCCCCCATTTGAGCTGTACCCCACATATGGTGGAGAATGCGGGCAACGCCCGGAGTACATGACAAGTGACGATATGGACGACGTAGTGAAAGCCCTGGTCCAGGCCACAGCGGCCAACAGGAGACCAACCGACAGATGCAGGGCTGACCGGGATCTCCTCCGCCAGATGCTGGAGCTTCAGCGAGCCGCCCAACAAACGGACAGAGCAACCAGCGGGAAGACCGGGAGGTACTCCAGGAGTTGGCCAAGGGCCTCATAGAACTAAGACAAAACTGTGCGGTCTCCGAGCCGGGGTGCCCAAAGTAAAGAGTGCCAACCAGTTCCTGCAGAAGATGACTACGACGGATGACGTGGAGGCCTACCTCACGACTTTCGAGAAGAACCGCCGAACGAGAAGGCTGGCCCGAAGGAGGAGTGGGCCGGTTTACTGGCACCGTTTCTAACCGGGGAACCTCAGAAGGCCTACTTCGATCTGGAGCCAGAAGCGGCCCGGAAATACGACACCCTGAAAGCGGAGATCCTAGCAAGACTGGGAGTAACGACGGCTGTTCACGCCAAGCGCGTGCACCAATGGCGCTATGTAGCGGAAAAAGCCCCGAGGTCACAGATGTTTTGACCTCGTACACCTTACCAGAAAGTGGTTACAGCCAGAGACCTTGACCCCACCGGAGATCGTAGAACGAGTAGTGATGGACCACTATTTGCGGGCGCTTCCAGGCCCCCTGAGGAAATGGGTCGGCTACGGGAACCCAAAACTGCCACCCAGCTTGTAGATATGGTGGAGCGGTACACCACGGCCACAAATTTACAAAGTAACTCAGCCCTGGAACATTCCACGCCACACAAGGCGGTATGCCTAAAAAACTTGGCAAGTTCGTCGGCGGCCCTAAGGACATGGGAGAGTCGAAGAAGACCTTTAGTCGGGAGGAAAGAAACCCCAGGCTTGGGTCTGAAGATCGGGCCGAATCGGTCAGGAAAGTTCTTGAGGACACCCTCGGGACTCGACACCGTAAAGGTGTTTTCGCTGTCATGAAATGGGACACATTGCTGCTCACTGTCCGGTTATGGACGAAACCAATGCAATGTGATAATGCCGGGAGGCCGAAACGCTTATCCTTCTTCGCTCAATTCACATGCCACTGCTGCCACACAAGGAGCATATTGAGAGACAGATGTGTAAGATGTCCGTAGATGGGAAGGCAGTTACCGCCCTGTTAGATTCGGGGAGCGTAGTGACCTTAGTCCGACCCGAGTTTGTTGACCCCATCAAGTATCACCCGAGTACCATAGGTGTGGTCTGTGTCCATGGGGATACCCGCGAACTACCAGACCGCCGTGGTAGACATTTGTACGTCCTGGGGGATTGTGACACAGTCTGTGGGGGTGGTTCCTTCCCTGCCATATGAGGTGTTAGTCGGGAGGAACTTTCCACGTTTTGGAGTTTATGGGAAGAGAAAAACCTCGAATAGATAGTGTGGACCCTGTCACAAATCTTAACCCCGAACCGTTTGAACCGGATACGGAAGAGGGCATTGTGGGGGTCCCAAAGGGGGATAGTGTACCTTTTCCTTTCTCTGTCATGGCTGGGGAGCAGGAAGAAGAACCGGGCCCTGGGGGGTGAACGGATCGGTTGACGTGCCTGATTTAGAAGTCAGAAGGGACGATTTTCTTAGCGAACAGGTGAAGGACCCCACCTTGGCCAGAGCCCGGGAGAATATAAAGGTTATAGACAATAAACCCGTTGACCCAGATATGAGGCTAGCTTTTCCACACATGGCACAGAGGAAAGACTTGGTGTACCAGGTCGTGAGACAAGGGGAGGATGTGGTGGAACAGCTACTGGTGCCTCAACCATACCGCAAGTTGGTGCTAGATCTTGCTCATGGGCACGTACTGGGGGGACACCTAGGGGTAGAAAAGACCAAAGAAAGAATATGCCGGAGGTTCTTCTGGCCGGGTCTGCATGCAGATATAAAGAATTATTGTGAGTCCTGCCCGGAGTGTCAACAATCGCGCCCGTGCCCCATTTTCGTAGCCCACTGGTGCCGTTGCCTATCAAGAGGTTCCCTTTGAGAGGGTTGGCATGGACCTGGTGGGTCCGGTGGTGAAGTCTGCCCGGGGTCACCAATATATCCTCGTGATAATGGATTATGCCACGCGATATCCGGAAGCGATCCCACTACGCAACACCTCGGCCAAAACCATAGCCAAAGAACTGGTCCAAGTGTTTAGCCGGGTAGGCATCCCGAAAGAGATACTCACGGACCAGGGTACCCCTTTTATGTCGAAGGTGACCAAGGAGTTGTGTAGGTTGTTTAAAATCTCCCATCTACGCACATCTGTATACCACCCCCAAACCGACGGGCTAGTGGAGAGGTTCAATAAAACCCTAAAAAATATGTTAAAAAAAGTCGTGGACAGAGATGGGAGGAACTGGGACTTCTTACTCTCCGTATCTCATGTTTGCCATCCGAGAGGTGCCCCAGGCCTCTACGGGCTACTCCCCCTGAACTCGTATATGGCAGCATCCCAGAGGACTCCTAGATATTGCCAAGGAGACGTGGGAGGGTCAGACCACCCTTTTAAGACTGTCATTGAACATGTGTCCATGATGCAGGACAGGATTGCCGCCGTTATGCCCCTGGTGAGGAACATATGGAGCAAGCCCAGGAAGCCCAGAGGAGGGTGTATAATCGGGGGGCGAAAATGCGTAGTTCAACCCCGGGGATAAGGTCTTAGTGTTGGTCCCAACGGCTGAGAGCAAATTCCTAGCAAAGTGGCAAGGCCCTTATGAGATAGTCGAAAAAAAAAGTGAAGTAAACTATAAAGTCCTCCAACCCGGTAGAAGGAAAACCGAACAAATCTACCATATAAATCTCCTGAAGCTGTGGAAAGACCGGGAGGCCCTGCTGAGCACCCCAGCTACTTCAAACCCATGGCTCGCCCCACACCTGAGGTTCCTATCGCCGACACATTGTCGGTGGCTCAACGCAATGAGGTGAAGGATTTTTTGAGGGAAACACCGATTTCTTTTCAGAGATACCAGGACTAACCACGGTGGTTCACCATGACATAGTGGTTGAACCTGGGGTTCTCATAAATGTTAAACCCTATAGGATCCCAGAAGCCAGGCGGGAGGCCGTCTCGGCAGAAATTGGGAAAATGTTAGCCTTGGGTATAATTGAAGAGTCCATAGCGACTGGTCGAGCCCCATAGTGCTGGTGCCAAAACCAGATGGGAGTATCCGTTTCTGCAATGACTTTAGGAAACTGAACGCTGTATCGAGATTTGATGCGTACCCCATGCCCCGGGTGGATGAGCTTATCGACCAACTGGGTACGGCCCGATATATAACTACCCTGGATTTGACGAAGGGGTACTGGCAGATACCCCTGACAAACCGGGCCAGAGAAAAGACCGCCTTTTCCACCCGGATGGGTCGTTCCAATATACGCGAATGCCCTTTGGCTTACACGGGGCCCCTGCTTCATTCCAAAGGTTAATGGATAGGCTATTGAAGGCACACCGACGGTATGCCGCCGCGTATCTAGACGATGTGGTGATCCATAGTCCTGACTGGGCAGACGCACTTGGTACGAGTACAGGCCGTAGTCGATTCGCTGAAGGAGGCAGGTCTCACGGCAAACCCTAAGAAATGTGCCATAGGCTCGGAAGAGGCCAAATACTTGGGATACGTCATTGGACGAGGGCTAGTTAAGCCACAAATTGACAAGGTGGAGGCTATTCAAAAATGGCCCCAGCCCCAGAAATAAGAAGCAAGTCCGGGCCTTTTTAGGGATCACCGGCTACTACCGCCGCTTTGTCCCAATTTTGCCACCATGGCCTCCATTGACCGACCTGACAAAGGGTACGAAGTCGGGGTTGGTACGATGGAGCCCTGAGGCTGATAGTGCCTTCAAAGCCTTGAAGCGGGCGTTATGCACACAACCCGTTGCTGGTGGCCCCCTGATTTTTTCAGGGGACTTTGTAGTCCAGACTGATGCTTCGAACGTGGGTCTGGGGGCGGTTTTATCCAGGTACGGGAGGGGAGGAACACCCGGTGGTCACCTAAGCAGGAAACTCAACAGGCACGAGCAGAACTACGCGATCGTTGAGAAGGAATGCTTAGCAATTAAGTGGGCCCTGGATGCTCTTAGGTATACCTGTTGGGCCGACAGTTCCGGCTCATCAACCGATCACAGCCCGTTGCAGTGGATGTTGCAATAGTAAGGAAAGAAACTCCCGCGTTACGAGAGGTTCTTGGCCTTAACAAGCCTTTCGGTTCACGGTGGAACACAGGGCTGGAGGTTGCAGGCTAACGCGGATGCGCTGTCCACGGGCCCCCAACCCTATTGTTGCGTTTGCTCAGCCGCAGGGGCTGAGCAGAGGGGGGATATGTGACGAGAGGAGAGGAGTGGTGTTTGAGGGACGGTAATGTGTCCCTCGAGTTTTTGTCAATATTGTTGGGACTAGCACTCCAGGCCGGAGTTTGGGTTCAGCTCGGGGCACACAATCTCCGGGTTTTTGCAGTTCTCCCTGGGGAGGCTTAATTGATTGATGGGGAGGCTGATTGATGGGTGAGGCTAGAGGGAAATAAAAGGCAAGAAGTGAGGTTCATTAGTCTCCACCTGGGACTCAGACCAGCTACTGAGGGAAGCAAAGCTGAACCAGAGATCAGGGCTGCAAAAGGAAAGGTTGGAATACACTTTGTTTTCTGAAACGGTAGTTGAGGGAAAACCTTAATTGTTTAGTTAGCGCCGACAGGCAAGGGTATTGTTTTGTTTTGTTTTGTTCGTTTCTTGACCTGTAATGCAGCTCTTGAATAAAAGTAACAGAGGGCTGTACATTATAAGAAATCCTGAGCATTGGGACTACCTTTTCCTGGGAAGGGTACCCCCCATTTGAGCTGTATATCACAATATAATTATATATATATATATATATATAATCATCCACGGTCTCCACACTCGTGCTGGGAAACTGGCTGCCACCAAATAAATCTTCATTGGCAACCTGCAAATCAGGGACTTCATAAAAGTATATTAAATTCTATATTGTAGTTCGATGTTTCAGTCCGCACAGGGACTTTTATCAAGATACAAGAAACCAGTCATAATATATATATATATATATATATACAGTGTATGTATACAGTGTATGTATATATATATATTACACCTCCCAACAAAGATTTAATCAAAAATGCAATCACATGGTCAAATCAATTGAGAGATCATTAAACACACTTAGTTGCTATAGCAGAGTATACAAAGAAATCGCACCAGTTGAAACACTTATATTATCTCATTGTTCTATCTTGCAATATTAAATACAGTTACTATCAACAAATAGCAGATGAGCATATAGTATAACTCTGCTTGGCAATCAAAACAAAAATATAAAATAAAAAAAAAAAATGTATTTATTATTGAATGCTCTTAAAAAATGCAGTAACGGAGGATCTTCTAACACAAGACAACACTAACCTTACATACAGAATACTCATGTGACTAAATTATCTAATAGGCAAAAAACAAGTAAATAGATTTTTCTTATTTAACCCCTTAGGGGCAAGGGTGTCAAGTCAATGGATCCAAAAGGAATCCCTCATTAGTTACTGTTTGGCTCAGTCAACCTCCTCTGGGTAGAGGGGGAACATATCATGCCCATAACACGCAAAGATGAAAGAGGATGGCACTTCTCACCAAAATGCCGTGCAACCAGTTGTGGACTATCTTTCCCACCCAGAGCTGCCCTGATCGCTGCCCTATGATTAGCCATCCGCTCCCTGAGATCATTGATGGTCTTACCGATGTATATAAGACCACAAGGACACATGAAGCGATAAATTACAAAGCTGGTGGTCGTACATTTAATTTGATGTCGAATGTGGAATACCTTTCCTTTGCAGGGGTGACTGAACTTTTCCTGGTGTACCAAAGAGCATCAATAATAAATAATAAAAATATATATATATATAATATATTATACAGTGTACAAAGGAGACCGCTCCACGGTCTTAATTCAAGGAACTTTTTTCACATTAAAAGTCCTTGAATTGAAGACTCCGTGGACCGGTCTCCTTTGTACACTGTGTATAACTGGTTCGGCGAGAGTCCAGCACCGGAGCAATTACTGCATTTACACGTGGAGTGCGGGGATCCTTGGTGTATTATATATATATATATATATATAATATATTTAGTGTTGATTGCCAAGCAGAGTTAAATACTATATGCTCATCTGCTATATGTTGATAGTAACTGTATTTAATATATTATCTCATTGTTCTATCTTGCTATAAGTGTTTCTACTGATGTAATTTGTTTGTATACTCTGCTATGGCAACTAAGTGTATTTAATGATCTCACAATGATTTGACCATGTGATTGCATTTTTGATTAAATCATTGTTGGGAGGTGTGTGTGTATATATATATATATATATATATATATATATATATGTGTTAATTGACTGGTTCAGTGTCTTGATAAAAGTCCCTGTGTGGACTGAAACGTTGATTATTAAATTCTTTATTGTAGTTTATTTTTCTTTTAAGAAGTGTCTGTGTTGCGGGTTGTCCTGAAGATAGATAGATAGATAGATAGATAGATAGATAGATTAGATCTACCTATTGGGTGTATATGATAAAGATAAATAAACTTCATATATATCAATAGATAAACTATATATTTATCCTCATCCAATATACACTTAGGGCCAAATTCCATTCTTCACGGAAAAACGCACGCGCAACGCGTGAATTAGTGCGCCAAGCTTTTAAACGTTAATGCACGTAAATCACTGCTGGAATTACAATCCTCGCGCATTTTTTTATCCGTCGAGCAATAACGTGCGTAAAACAGACACGCACAAATGCTCGGCGCAGTAACGTTGCGCGCAGAAATCAGTGTGCGGAATGTTTTTTCCACAAGATTCAGCCAATCAGAATTAAGAACCACAATTATCTCACGTTAAGTTTTTGCGCCTGTCAAAGTCTATCTGAGAATATATGCTGCCAGCAATAATAAATGCACACACAACTTCTCCATTTTATTGGATTGGTATGAGTAGAATGTGTAACTATACTTTGCTGCATTTTTTTTTTATCGGCCAGGTTGTTCAGATTTGCCATTAATACCAGCTTTGAGGGTTGCTAAAATTATGCGCGCAACGGCTGTGCGTTACAAACTGCGCATAGATTGTAATACCATCCGCGTTCCAGCGCACAAACGCGTTTGCGCTCACAAGCATAGGACGCGCGACGTACAGTACGCTCGTGCAGCGTTCGTGCAGGTTCATCCGCGGTAGACGATTATGCGCGTTTGTTGCGCTTACAATGTAATACAGCGTACGGCGCAAAGTGTTTTACCCCTCTTGTTAATGCGTTTTTGAGCAAAGATTGTAATTTGGCCCTTACTATCTATACTTATCCTATAATTCAGGCTCAATCTTAGTATATATAGGATTATGATGGGTATAGAAGATGATGTATTAGGCTAGGGTCAGATGAGCATCATTGGAGAGCGGAAGGAATGTCTGTGAAAGTGGATGTTCCTTCCACTCGACGCAGTTAGTGCGCTCAGCGCAGCAAGGCTCGATCCTTCTATGGAGGATTGCACTTTGCAGCTCTGTCAACGACGTCCTACCGCTTTAACAGGGAGGCTTTCTAGACGTCCACAGCATGGCCGCTTTTGCGTGCACAATTCGTGCACACGCAACAATGTGGCCGCCCCGTTGCAGCGTCACGGCGCTGTGGCGGACGCCAGAAGCCACGTCAGTAGGGCGCACTAGCTCGTCTGACGCCAGCCATAAGGATGAGAATCAAGTTGCTATTCCAGACCAGCCACCAACATTACAGGCTGCTCGACTGTTAAATCTCCCAACTGTTAATTAATGCTTCCTATACTTTGTATGCTTTGTGTAGGAAGGTTTAATTTGCAAGCATCAGAAGAGTAACAAGTGAATTCATTATTCTCATCTCGTACTAGTATTTGCAAAAAAATATAGGCTTTGAGACCCTGGAATGAACCAAATTTGCAAAATCGCTTAAAAAGACCTCTTCAAAAAGAATCTACACTCCCCTCGTGTCCCACATTGCAGAGGATGGCGGAATCGACCACCTCTTGAAAAGGAAGACGACTCCACCAGCATCGACTAGGAAATGTGAAGGATCTGCACAGATTGTATATGGAGTAATGGTCTCAGAGCCCTTCCTAGCAATATCGATTCTAAGATATGTATATACAGAAAAGAGTCCTCGACTTTACATACTAAACTATATATTGTTTATATGGATTATTAAATGCCAGCGTGTTAAGCCTAGTATCTTTATCTGTGTGTTACCTGTGTGGTAAACTGTGTATTGGTAACCTTAACTTAAATCCCTTTTCTTTATAAATAAATCTTGGTCAGTTTTAACATTACTCATACCAAAGCAAGTAAGCGGGCAGATAGTAAACGCCTCCTGATCCTTCATAGGATCAGTAAAATGGTCTGCAAGGCTGAAAACACGAAAAAATATTACGTATCAATAGTAATAAAGTTTCTTTAAATAGAAAAATTGGGGGAAAAAAACAAAAAAACCTCAATGTATTATATAGAAAATAAATAGCAAATTACATATAATAAAACGTGCTAATCCTATGTGGGATTAGTGAGAAAACTGTATTGTTAACGGGAAGGAAAATACAGTGAAGGACAAGAATTCTTGAAGAAATTCCCCAAAGACATAAATTAATTGTGAAATCACCACTTTAAACACAAAAAAGAAGCATGTAAAGAATAGTAAGAAGAAAGAGTAAGACTGGGGAATGCTTCAACAGAGTAGAAATTTTGTTTTTTATTGAATTAAGTACTTTGTCTTTATTGCAGTATGTGCTTCTTTTGTGTTTTTATGTTTTATATGTAATGAAGACGCATACACAGAGATGTGTTAACTGGGATCTTATTGAATTTCCTTCTCCACATTTCTAGAAGGGGTTGTTCCAATTAGATGAAGCCAATCAGCACTTTCCTCATGTTATGTTATTTAAAAACAAACCATACTCCATAATTTAATAGACAATTTTCCTTTAAGTCTTTATTCCCTCATCATCCATTGTTTGTGTACAGGTGATGCTGTGATGTCACAGTGCAGTGATGCATAGTGACATCACAATATAGACAGTATAAATTGCTCGGTTGGCTGCTCTGGGTCAGAGTGTGAGAAGCGAGAAACGTTAGAGATGGTTGTAAATTCTCATGCTGCCATCCGTGCAGACGCGCTAGAAATGTAAGTAAATAACTGGACTAATAGTTTTAAAAACTTTGTTGATCCTTTGTTGAGTTAAAGTTACAAGTTTTTATAAAGCGCTAACAAGTTCTGTAGTGCCGTACAATAGAAGGCAGAACAACAAATATACATACAGGTTCAACACACAGTACAGTAGGCGAGAGGACCCTGCTCAAAAGCTTACAATCTAAAAGAATAGGGGTGTCACACAAGGTGAGGGTTAATAGAGAATGTGAAATAACGGAGAGCATGTGGCTGTGTGGGAATATGCAGTAGGAAATGAACAGAGGGGGATTAGGAAGTGAGATGATAGGCTGGGATTGGAGGGTATATGTTTTCTGTCTTTTTGGATCAAGCAAAAATGTTTGTGGTTTCCTTACAAAGGTTGCTTAGATCGAGAAAAAACAAAACAACCCCAATAAACTGTAAAATAATCAAATAGGAAATTATAATTAATAAAGCCTGCTGATCCTCTGTTGGATTAGTGACAAAACTATAAAGTTAAAGAGAGGGAACAATACAACAGATTACAAGAATCCTTGAAGTAATTCCCAAAAGCAGAAAGAAGATGAGAGTATAGAAGAAAACCTATGCTCTATTGTTGTGTACAGGTGATGCTGTGATGTCACAGTGCAGTGATGCATAGTGACATCACAATATAGACAGTATAAATTGCTCTGTTTGGCTGCTCTGGGTCAGAGTGTGAGAAGCGAGAAAACGTTAGAGATGGGTTGTAAATTCTCATGCTGCCATCCGTGCAGACGCGCTAGAAATGTAAGTAAATAACTGGACTAATAGTTTTAAAAACTTTGTTGATCCTTTGTTGAGTTAAAGTTACAAGTTTTTATAAAGCGCTAACAAGTTCTGTAGTGCCGTACAATAGAAGGCAGAACAACAAAATATACATACAGGTTCAACACACAGTACAGTAGGCGAGAGGACCCTGCTCAAAAGCTTACAATCTAAAAGAATAGGGGTGTCACACAAGGTGAGGGTTAATAGAGAATGTGAAATAACGGAGAGCATGTGGGCTGTGTGGGAAGATGCAGTAGAAATGAACAGAGGGATTAGGGAGTGAGATGATAGGCTGTGATTGGAGGGTATATGGTTTTTGTCTTTTTGGATCAAGCAAAAATGTTTGTGGTTTCCTTCCAAAGGTTGCTTAGATCGAGAAAAAAGCAAAACAACCCCAATAAACTGTAAAATAATCAAACAGGAAATTAAAAATAATAAAGCCTTCTGATCCTCTGTTGGATTAGTGACAAAACTATAAAGTTAAAGAGATGAAAACATACAATAGATTACAAGAATCCTTTAAGTAATTCCCAAAGACAGAAAGAAGATGAGGGTATAGAAGAAAACATATGATCCAATGTTTGTGTACAGGTGACACAGTGATGTCACAGTGCAGTGATGCATAGTGACATCAAAATATAGACAGTATAAATTGCTCAGTTTGACTGCTCTGGGTCAGAGTGTGAGAATTTTAGAGAGATGGTAACTGTTGCAGTTTCTCCGGCTGCCATCCGTGCAGACGCGCTACAAATGTAAGTAAATAACTGGACTAATAGTTTTAAAAACTTTGTTGATCCTTTATTCGGGAATGGTTTTATTGGGAGAGATTCAGAAGCACTAATGCTTCACGGGGGGGGGGGGGTGACCCTGGCGGTGCATCTGGACTGTATCTGCGATATATGATATAAGTATATATGATATATAGATATATATTAACTTGGCCATATCCGATTTTCAGGGCTTCCCTCTCTCTCTCCACATAGCGAGAATTGGCCATTCTAGTTAGATTAAGCCCTTTCCCCATGGCGTGTTTTTGAAACCAAAACATATACCAGATTTTTATTGACACTAATATATTCAGTTCAACATCACTCACCATCTAGTCTGTGTACGGGTGACTCTGATGTCACAGTGCAGGGATGCATAGTCATATCTCAATATAGACAGTATAATTTGCTCAGGATGGCTGCTCTGGGATAGAGTGGGAGAAACTTTAGAGATGGTAACTGTCACAGTATCTTATGCTGTAAGGTGTTCAGATGCGCCAAAAACATAAGTATAATAACTGGCCTGTCATAGTTTAAAAAAACTAAGTTGGTCCTGCAGTCAGGTACAGGATTGGATGGTACATGGTTCTTATCTAATGGGTGTTTTCATCCAGCAATATGTTTATGGTTACTAATTGCCTTTCTTTCTGTTATTTCAGGATTCGAGAAATCAAACACCTAGAGACATTGCAAAATGCTCTAGTGAGTCCGTCAGTGAGCTTTTTCTCCGACCCTCCGGATCTACAGAAACTCTCAGAACAGCTAGAGAAAATCAACCTGGAGATCCTTAAAGAACAAAGGATCAAGGAAGGGGCTGAAAAGATTCGCAGGGTCGTGACAGAAAAAAGCACTTGGCTGATGTGGAGGACTTTTTGGAAAAGTCTAAGAGGAAACTCCAACACCTCTACTCCACTCGCCAAGAAATACAAGGATATATTGAAGTTCTTCCAGGTTTGTTCAGATATTTTTTAATTATTTGTGTGTATGTAGTTTAAAACAGATGCTGCATTTATTAATTATTTATAGCTGTACTGTGAAGATTGAGGAATAAAAAAGGCACATTGTGCCCTCAAAGCACATTATAAATTGCTGCTGTGCATCAGTTATAGCTTAGACTTAACTTTTTGGAAATATTAATTATATTATGTCCTTTCACTCCCTGTACAGGAGAACCAGAAGAGTCCAAGACATCAGTTCATGAAGCAACCTCTTTGCCTCCAGCGGTGGACAATGACTACAATGAGCAATCACCGTCAGCAAACCTGGATGTAGACAAAGAGGCTCCTTCATTTTCTGACGACGAAAGCTATGTAACAGCTATGTCAAGGACACCTCCTACATCGTCGACATCTTCAAGTGGTAATCTATCAGCTTCTTGCTTAATACATACTTTAATATTTTGTTATACATGTTGTATTACAGTTGATCTTTTATTCACTTAAACAATCACTTTGTATTTAATCTCATGCTTTTTTTGCAAGAAATATAATTATATTTTCTGTCATACCTTTCACAGGAGAACCTCTCTCCGAAGATTCAGACGCATATTTCACCGCATCTTCATCATCGGTGAAAGCGATATTATGTCCTTTCACTCCCTGTACAGGAGAACCAGAAGAGTCCAAGACATCAGTTCATGAAGCAACCTCTTTGCCTCCAGCGGTGGACAATGACTACAATGAGCAATCACCGTCAGCAAACCTGGATGTAGACAAAGAGGCTCCTTCATTTTCTGACGACGAAAGCTATGTAACAGCTATGTCAAGGACACCTCCTACATCGTCGACATCTTCAAGTGGTAATCTATCAGCTTCTTGCTAATACATACTTTAATATTTTGTTATACATGTTGTATTACTGTTGATCTTTTATTCACTTAAACAATCACTTTGTATTTAATCTCATGCTTTTTTTGCAAGAAATATAATTATATTTTCTGTCATACCTTTCACGAACAGGAGAACCTCTCTCCGAAGATTCAGACGCATATTTCACCGCATCTTCATCATCGGTGAAGCGATAGAGGAGATGAACCAAGAATTATCAGCCGGGTATTAAATTCTGCTTCTCTGCCATGTTATTTGTTTATTATAAAATTAATTTGCTTTCCCTGATAGTGGGTTACAAATTAAAATACATGATGGGAAGAAGAAGAATCTAAGATACAGAACTTCTCCATCAGGATCTTATTGCATTTGGGTTCTCACCCAGAGAAATGCCCTTAAATTAAAGCAAGTAGATGTGTTACATTAACAAACCACAAGAACCATAACTGTGGATCAAATAGCTTTTCTTTGGCCTTAAAGTCAATCTCCAGTCAGAGAGAAAGATATTGGTGATAAGGCATAGGCACTGCAAGGTTCACAACAAAAATCCTCATGGAGAGATCCATGACATGACTCACAAGATATTTAGATCCTGAATTAATTTGCTCCTCATTTTATGGAGAGGAGGGAAAGGAGTATTTTGTATAATGTTCTTCTTTCTTTACAGATCTCAGCCCGAGTCTCCATTGAGCATGGAGAACTTCCGGTGCTGTGCTGTCCTGGGTCGCGGATGTTTCGGGAAAGTAAGTTTTGTGAAAATATATATCTAATTTAAATTCAGAGGGCTCTTAAAAGCAGTATGAAATAAAAAATATTTTTTCTTGATTCAGGTGCTGCTAGCAGAGCATAAAAAATCCAGGAAAATGGTGGCCATCAAAACCCTGAAGAAGATCGAAATTGTTGAAGAGGAATACGTTAGTCGGTCAGTATGAGCAGGAAGAGATATCAAAATAATAATGTGGGGTGTAATTCTGTTTGTCATCCCTTATTTCTATGTGATATTAAATATATTTCTCTTTTCCAGTGTCCTATCTGAAAAGGCGATTCTTCAAACAGCTAGCAGTTGCCCGACATCCCTTCGTGGTGAATCTGTTCGCCTGCTTCCAGAGTATAGATCGTATTTTCTTCACCATGGAGTACGCAGCTGGTGGAGACCTAAAAACACTCCTCAACAACAGGGAGGGAGGATTCCCTGAATATCTAGTTGAGTAAGTATGACACGTTTTGTTATTGTGGCAGTGTGCCTCGAGCCCAAATCCAACCAAGAGCAGCCAGTAACTTTATGGAGGAAAATAAATGCATTATAATCTAGTCTGCCATGACATAAAGATGGCTGCAGATACCAAGCAGATACTAGCAGGAAATAACTTTGGATACACATGTACCTTCTGACTATCCTGCCCTTCAATCTCTCACCAGGCCTCCAAGACATACCTCCACCTATCACACTGAATCACACTGGGCACACGTTCACATCTAAGTGCAATGCTCCCTGAAGACCCTGCTTCCATGACATAGACTGCATGCAGTATTTCCAGATTTCCAGTCACTCCAATATGTTGAAATCATTCACTGCATGTGGTGATATTGGAAAGCCATAGACACTGACCTGGTGTTTTCTTTCTTCCCTGCAGGTTTTATGCTGCATGTATCGTGCTGGGCGTGGAGTTCCTCCATGAAAACAACATCGCCCACCGGTGAGTCACCGTTAAAAGGAAAAATGGCGTGTGCGGTCCTAACATTTGTGGTAGATTAAGCTTCGTGGTTGTGTGTTTCTTGAATGGATTGCTGCTTGAAATGACATTTTCAAATATACTTTTCTTTAAGCCTGAAGAAAGAAATAGGAAAGAGTTTATTAAATACTTCCTACTGATAAATAACGTCAATTAAAAAATCCTCTGTTTCTTCCTTTAATCTAGAGATCTGAAGCTGGCGAACATTGTCCTAGATCACCACGGATTCGCGAAAATTGCCGATTTTGGTGTTAGCAAAGCAGGTAAACATTTATATACTTTAATATACGATAATATAAACATAGTGGGAGATTATAGAATAGAATTCTTTAAATGTATCATTCCTGGTAGATTACTTTCTCAAAAAAAATTAATGTATAAGATAATTATTTAATGAAATATAATATTCTGAAATGCAAAGTAAGAAACTTAAAGAATTTCAGAATTAACATCTATTATTAGATAAAACCTTTGCTTAGTAAGGACAATAAACTACCATTCATAAAATCAATAATACATACCATCAATACATTAATGAATTGCAAATGAATGTAGCCACTTTTGTGTCAGTGTTAGAAAACCCCGGTCTAGTCACAAACATTAACCATTGATAAGTCTGATATCAGAACAAAGTAGTGAAATGAAACACATAAAGGGTTATTCAAAGAGCGCCGAGTTGGCCATAGAATTGCACCGAACAGTGAATTTCCCCGTACGTTACAATTTCGTGGCCATTCAGCTATTCTAAAAGTGGGCAATTCGCCAAATATTGGCAAAATGCTAACGAAATACGGTGATCATCGGCAGCAGTAAACTCCCCATAGAGAAGTAAAGGTTAATCTATTCAAAGAACACCGAACTGCACTGAAACGTCAGTGAATGTCCTGATTTTTGGTGGTTTCATTTGACAGGTTTAATCCGGCGAGTCCCATAGGTCTCAATGTAAAAAAAAATCCAGTTTTCTTAAATATTTATTCAATCGTTTATTTGTTTCATTTGCAGCAAAAAAGTCCATTTATTTATTAGGATTTTAGCAGGCATATCTAATAATAAAAATAAATTCTCTATACTTTTTTTAAATGGAACTTTTTTTTCTGTTCTAGACCTGTTTATTATTATTCATAAGACCGTTTATATTATCTCTAGGCATCCTCATGCAGTATTTTTTTTTAAAAGCTTTTTAGAAGCTGCAGTTTTTTTTTTTCTTTTTTACCGCTGTTTGGCGGCTTGTCTGCTTTTCCAGCAGCTGGTCAATAGTCTGTTCGGTGGGTTGGTGGCTTATTTGGATAGATTCGCTGTGATGTGCAGCAGATTGCCAAATGCATTCTGACGTTTCTCAGCGGGTTTTTTTGGATCGATTTGGCGGTTTTGCGTTTTCGGTTTGTTCTGTGGTTTTGCGATTCGATTTGGTGGTGTTTTGGGTGCATTCGGTGGGTCGATTTGCTGCACTTCGGAGGACTTGCGGTGAATGCTGAATTTACTGCAGGGTCGTCAAATTGAAGTCACCGAAGTACAGCGAAAGGGAGAGTACCGATTATGTGTGACTGATAACCCTGTAAAAAAAACAAAAGAGACTAAAGCACAGATTTATAGATCAACAAACACAGGAACTATCCCAGTGTCATTGTAGCAAATTCATATTTTGGAAATCATTAGTAAAGCAACATATTGCTCGCTGTGATACAGTCAGAGAGAGATGGACAAAGTAACATTAACTAGAGCTAGTTGCTCGGTATTATATAGCGCCTG
The DNA here is from genome assembly GCA_036419045.1 of Scirpophaga incertulas. Taxonomy (NCBI): domain Eukaryota; kingdom Metazoa; phylum Arthropoda; class Insecta; order Lepidoptera; family Crambidae; genus Scirpophaga; species Scirpophaga incertulas. Next base: position 16,616 of record JAYEAL010001200.1, read on the forward strand.
CATATACTGCTGCACTATACGGTTGGGGAATTCAAACATGAGACATAACAGTACATAAGGAACAGAGGGCCCTGTCTGTGGGATAACTGTCCAGCGAATACTGTATACAAGTGCTCAGCCAGAAATCCAACTTTCTAAAGGAATTGAAGGGACGTGGAGTAAGATGGAGCAGGGGGAGTGTGGAGCTGGTGATCAGATAAAGTATAGCAAGCAACTGTGTGAGGAAAGACCAGAAGCTTGTTTTAAAAAATTAAATCAGGGAGAGAAGTGAAAGCACCAGCAAGTGAGAGATGTTAAATTAGGATGAGGGCTGTGTGGGCAGAGCAGCAGAAAGATAGTGATAATGGCTGGTGGTAACGCGCTATAGAGAAGGAAACACCGTGCTAGAAGGGCTGTGCATCCGAGGAGTTTGGTGAACAGAGTAGAGATGTTTAAAAAAAATAAAAGTATCAACACTTACTTGTCAGCAACATAGTATCAAAAGTCACAGAGCAGCATAACTTTAGAAACAAAAAAACAACCCAATTACACAAAAACAAAGAGTATCTTGTATAGAAGAACAACACAAATATCAGCCGTAAGTTTATAATGTGTTTTCCTTTTCTCTGTTTCTTAGGGATGGGCCTCAATGACAGAACAAGATCTTTCTGTGGATCCCTTGCATATATGGCACCAGAGATCATTAAAAGACGCTCCTATACACGCGTTGTGGACTGGTGGAGTGTGGGAATCATGATCTACGAGATGCTGGTCGGAAGGGTAAGCACATCCTTTGCCTTTAGGTTTTGTAGACGGATCTCTGCTTCAAAAAGCAAACCAGGGATTAATTGTTTCACAAATCGAGCGCGTGACATTATTCACCAGATTCACCAATTAAAGTAATGACGGTCTACATGTGTGACATCGCGTGGCGCGATACAAAACGGACATTCCTGCAGTCTTATATTAATACTAGCTAATTTTTAAGAATTTAATCATTAATATTGTCTTTTTCTTTCATGTATTTTTTAGAGGCCCTTCGTTGGCAAGAGCGAACAACATCTGGCCAAACGAATCACCGATTCCGGCGTCATATACCCGTACTTCCTGTCCTATGAAGCCATCACCCTGATAAGAGCCGTAAGTTTATTGGTTTGTAATTCTAAAAAGGGACAAACAAGGAAAAATACATTGGAAAAGAAGGAGGGGTTACATATTAACCTGTTTCTTCTATAAAATTGTAAAATTCGCCTGTTCTCAGGCACCTTAGTCATCCTGCAGATCTTATGGAAGCCGGTGTCTCACTGCAAGATGCAGATTGGACTCCAGACTCCTGAACGGATCAGCTTGAAGTCAGTCAGATGCCTCTCGATGCTTTGGTCTGACATTACCCGCTCCTTTAAATTATGTCAGTGTGCAATCTCGCACAAGCATAATTTTGTATCTGTGCGTGCAGGGCCGGCCCCTCCATGAGGCCAGATGGAGATATGTTTTTAGGCAACACTTTGCCAGGGGCAGCCTTCTGGGCCTCAACTAGGCAAAACACACATTACTGGGAGTTTTATTGCTGTGGAGCTCTGTGATACGCTCATACACATTGCACATTGCTGTGAATTTTATTTCTACGGAACTCTGTGATATGCTCCTACATGGCACTTTTTTTTTTTGGGAGCAGCATTTTATCCTTGGACCCAGGCACCACGGGGTGTTGGGCTTGCCCTGCGTGCGTGCCCATTCCCTGAAAAGCTGCCCAGTGGTTGGAGACTGACAGATCTCTGGGTGGAAGGAATACTTTTGCTTTGAAGGTCTGTGAAAGTGACCTGGGATTGCCTGGGAGGGAAGATCACACACTATGAAGCCACCATGAGCATTTAATATAGAGGGGGGGGGGTAGATATTCTGATTATCTCGGCAGCATGAGAAGCTGCATTAAAATATTTACCATCAATGTGTAGAATAATAATCACAATACTCATTTTGTTCTTTTTTCAGCTCTTGGAAAAAAAACCTGCTGGCGTCTCGGAGCCAAGAAAATGACGTGGCTTTGGTGAAGCAGGAGTCATTCTTTGAAGTAAGTCCATACTGCTGACATTTCAGCCACGAGGTGGACATTGTGCCCGTTATTTACGTGTTTAGCTTAAGGGAAGAAAACACGCGCACACATTGCTTTTTGCTTTTGCACATTTAATTAAACTAATTTTTTGGTTGCAATTTCCCATCATGCACTAAATGCTGGCTCTAAGGCACATCCTGGCATGGAATGCAAATGCACAATGTCCCATAAGTCTCAGGGAATGCTTGGAAAAGTACAGGAATAAAACACTGAACATCCAGCATTAGTAACACTGTATCTGCATCCATGGATTCTCACTGCGCCATAAATATCACTTTAACCCGAAAACCCAACACAAGCTCCCCAAATAACAACCGCTTAGGGAATTCCCATGGGAGGTTTACAAATTTTTAATTTTATTTTCCTTTTATCTGTCATTCATTCTATTTATTTTTACTGACCTGCACAGTGTTTTACATAAATGCATTTATTAAATTAATTCCCTTTACTTTCTTTTATTTTTCAAGTTCGTCTATTGGGATCGTCTTCGACACAGGCAGGGGCAGCCCCCATACATCCCACCCATCAGCGGGGCTGAAGACATCAGCAACTTTAACAGCGACTTCACATCCACCGATCCCGTGTTAACCCTTCTAACGGGGCTAGAGATCCGCCCAGAACAACAGGAGGCATTTGAAGGGTTCGACTGGATTTCCGAGGGGGCTCTATAAAGAAACATCTTACAGTTATAACGGAATGAAACATTCACCACAAAACATCTTTGGTGGCTGCTTGATCCAAGGAGAAATCTGACCGCCATTCTGGGGTCAAGAAGGAATTTTTCCCCAGTCTGTTGTATATTCGGCCACCGCTTCAGACTGGGTTTTTTGCCTTCTTTTGGATCACCAGCCGTAGGTCTTCTATTCAGCCTACGTATGTAACCAATTCCTAGTTATAATGGCATGAAACATTCGCCAATAAACTGTTTGATGTACAATGCCAACATATGTGTGTTTGTATTCAATGGATGGAGACTCCAAGTGTGCAAAAGGTGTTTAAAACACAATAACTTTAATTATAGAAGATGCAGAAATAGGACATTTTAATGAACACAATATAATTACATTTCAATTCCATTGAAACCTGTTTATCTGGGAGGCTGCAGCGTAAAACAATACCCAGAAATTCTAAAAGTAAGCAGAGTGGAATAATATTGATGATTAATATATAGATATAAATCCAATTATATATATATACACACACCTGTATATCAAACGTTTTTAATTTAAATAGATTTACTTCAATTAAATGCTTTTGGAGGAAAATCTAAGATATAATACAGTTAAAGGTTTTTCAGCACAAAATATAGCTTAGCTGTGCAGCATGAGGCTGTATATTCATGGAATATTTTCATTTTTGGTCAACAAATTAAATTAATCCAAGTTATGCAAGCTGTGATCACATGCACTTTTCACAGTAAAATTCATATAAAATAAACAATGTTCAGGAAAAGACCTTTATTCCCATTGTTGCTCTGCAAATATATATGTACACACAAACAATGAACACATTACCTTAAATGCTAGGTTTTAAGGTTGTTATAAGTGAACAACATCTGTACCGGACTCAAAACTGTGAGGAGGGAGGGGCAAGCAGTAAAAATCAAAGTAAAACCTTCTGAATGACTAAAGCCGGAGATACACTGAGCATGCAGCGGCTGTAGGCAGCACCGAGCATCGAGACGCGCTCAGTGTGTCCAGTTTTTTCCATCTTCCTTGCTCAGACCTCAGCATGTTGCGGCGCTGAGCAGCAGGAGATGGAAAAATTTAACTGGGTAAACAGGTAAAGGCTTATTACGTGAGGGAATCCCAACAGGAATAAGCCAAAAGGGTGCACTGAATAATGAATAACTTATAACAGGGGGCTGGGCGAGGCAGGAATGGGACTGATCTGCAAGGCACAAGACACAGGATAGGATAAATCAGGTGGACACGACAGGAACTGGACTGAGTATAAACAGAATGTTTTATCTAGGAAAAGAGGAGCAGGACATGAAGAGGGCTGACTGCAACAGAAAGACTCACAGGGCACCTTGAGAAACACAAGGGCACTCACTGGGAATGAGACAGAACAAAGGAAGGGGCTGAGGACCAGGAAATATGATGGGCAAAGTCCCAAAGCAAAAAGGTCATACACGGGATAGCCACTGACAAGGCTATGGTGAGGTAAAGCAGGATCCTTGGGATAGGTCTGTAGGAGATGTGCACAGCGCGCTGGTTCAAGGGAACTGAGGACTTCAGTCATAATGCAGAAGCACTCTATCTAGGGTGGAGTGCCACTATAAAGGAGACCCAGGCCCAGCCCACACCTGAGATTGAGATTCACTGGTAAAACCTGGTGTGGACTCCTGGGCACCTGGACATGGAACAGATGAAAACCTGGTCAGGAATAATCATGAAGAGGGGAATGGCACCTTATCTGGCTTTATTAAAGCGCCATCAGCGTGGACCGTTTCAAGAGGCAACAGACAAGATCCACAGCACAATGGGGGTTATTGAAGAACGGGTAAACCATGTGAGGGATTGGGCAGGAATAGGAAACGGCAGTGGACAGAGAAGCAGAGGCTGGACTGGGGCAGAGGGAGGTAGTCACAGGAAGAGAGTTGACCAGATACAAAGGTACAGCAGACAGGTTATACAGCAGACAGGTCTTGGAGACTGGACTCAGCTGCAGGGTATTTAGACAGGACACGGCTGGAATGTCTTGAGACAGGACAAACAAGGAACAGCCTTCTAAGGGAAACTCCATCAAGTCATAGTCAGTGGTGAGCAATTCTTAGAAATGCTTTGCAGTACAGAAGCACTGCATCATGGGTGATCCACCCTTAAGTAGGAAACACAGGGTAGTAATTAGAGCACCTGTGGCTGCTGCAGTGTAGTCTTGGGAATTGCAGAACATAACATGAAAATCTGCCAGGGCTGTCAGGGTGGAATAGCCACAGTTGTGGCCTTCATATTGCCAGCAGCGGCATGAAACCTGACACTACGCAATTTGCGCTCCTACGGGACTTGTGCACTTCACGTACGCATGTTCCATAAACCTGTTTGGAACGATGGATCAGAGCTGCATCAATGCACAGATCCGATCCACCGGCTGACTGTCTGAGACTGATCGCTAACGCCATTCATCTCAGAGAGTGTGACATCGGCACATTTCTCTGCATGCCGATGTTACTAATGACCGATCTGGTGACCAGCAGCCAGGAATTCAGACAGCTCTGCATCTCTGAAAAAAAAAGGGAAGGTGTCCTAGTGGCGCAACAATTATTACATACAACAGATTACAATATTGTACTGATTTGACCGTTAGATGTACATAAGTCCTTACGGTTCATATAAAGTGCAACTTTAGTCGTGCAAATATTAGCTCCTAGATAAATAAAAAGTGCTAGTGCCGCAGTTAATCCTACTATTTACACAGTATTAAAGTGCAACAGTGACAGTAGGTGTATATAGTGCAGATTTGTGCAAATATGCGTATATTGATGCCGTAATAAAGTGTGTCCAAGTCCAGATATTGGCATCCACTTAGAGGTGTATAAAATGGCCTTACGCTAGTTTCCTATGCGTATTGAAGGTCTAGCGTCCTTAATGTTCTTTTCCGGAGATCCTAGATGGCAGAAATGTGCACCAAATGTGCTCTGCAATGTACTTGGTACAACAGTTCCTCCTATATCGACGGTTGGCTCCACTCCAAATGGGAGATAAAGAGAGGAGAAGAAAGAGAGAAGATAATAGTGCAGCAACGTCTTATGACCATTGGAGAGTCATGTGTTTAATAATAGCACACTTACTAATTACCAGAGCCTCTTATATCGGGCTCTGGAGTGAAGCACCTTGTGCCAACTATAGGGTGGTCACTTCCCTTCTTTAAAATATCGCCTTTACCTCAGGTGGAGAAACATAAAAGAGAGAGAGTGCTCTCATAGCACAGCGTCAGTGGTTAATGGCTTAGTGTAATAGAGAAGGTTGGTTACACTCACTGATTTAGGAGCCCTATCTCTCCAGGCTCAACTGCTAGGCATGCGGTGCTGCTTAATGGTGAGGATTCTCTTGCTCACAGGCCTATCCTCTGGAGATTGGGCAGCTTTTGCTGGAAAGGTTGCATGTCCTTTTTTTGACATGCTATGCGCTCGTTACTCTTTTCTGTGGTTACTGTTGTTTGATGCGCTGTTCGTCAGTTACTGTTTTTCGATGGTTGATGTTCTTAGTATTAAGTGTTAGTTTCAATATGTTATGGTTCCAAAACAAAAAAGTACAAAATCTAGATTCAAATCAGCAGCTTTGTTCCATACCCCCTGAACTGGGAATCGTGCCGCTGCTGGGACGGCCATGTTCCCCCCTTACCAAGAGGGATCCCCTCTAGCTATTATGGATAGGCCATGGCCGTTCGCGCTTCTAACTCCCGGACTATGACAGCCCCAGTACCAATTCATAAAGTCTCCTTTAAAGTGGTCTCGTGGAACGTGGAGGGACTAAACTCCCCTATAAAAAGAAAGAAGGTACTCACACACTTAACTAAATTACGACCGGATATTATCTTTCTCCAGGAGACCCATTGGTCTTCACCCACTAATCTCCTCCGGGCACCTTGGATAGGTTACCAAACCTCAGCCCCGTATATAAATAAAAAGCGTGGCACTGCAATTTTGTTAAACAAGGCGCTTCCGCATGTAGTCCTAGAGGAAAAGAACGACCCGCAGGGCAGGTTTTCCATCCTGTTGGTGGCCATCCAAGAAGCGAAGTACTTGCTGGTGAACGTATATGCCCTCATCCTCCCCACCTACAGTTTTATTCTAACTTATATGCACAACTGCTGCAATACAATTTCGATCATTGTCTAGTGGGAGTGGATTTCAACGCAGTGGTAGACCAAACTCTAGATCGCTCGCGGCCTAGAAGCGCGCCAGACTACAGGCAGGACACGGCGGGACCTAAGCTCTTACAAAACCATATTGTACCGGTAGACGCATGGAGATTCCTTAACCCGGAGGGGAGGGATTACTCCTTTATTCGCACCCCCACGATTCCTTCTCCCGCATAGATATGTTCCTCACATCTCTCTCCTTGCAGCACACCTTACTAGATGCCTCAATTGACATGATACATATCTCTGACCATGCGGTGGTTACATTAGAGATACGGCTGGGCTCCCCTCTCCCACAGTCCCGCAACTGGCGTTTTCCGGCTTCCCTATACAAGTCGGAGGATTAGGAACCACATGGAATTGTGCTGGCACAATTATGTGGATGACAATATAGAACATCTAGACGACACCAATCTATTCTGGGAGGCAGCCAAGCCAGTAATGAGGGGTCATATAATAGAATATGTATCGCGCAAGCGGAAAGAGATCAATAAAAGGCTACAGGAGGCTCATGCGATCCTAGTGTCCGCATACAGGTCGCACTTACTTCAAGCCACTGCCCAATCCGCGACAGAATACAAATCCAGCAAGAAGGCATATGCTGAAATAGTTGAGGACAGGGCACAATATTTCTGGTTCCACCAAAAAAAAAATTTTTTCGATGGGGTAATAAACAAGGGAAATTATTGTCAAACCTTCGACTGCAAACGCCAACACCCCCTCAATCACGCGGATCAAGACGCTTACCGGAGAGCCTCTAACAGATCTGTTAAAAATCAATGCTTATTTCAGGGATTACTTTTGAGCAATTTTATAAGGCAGAACCGGACGTCTGGGAGTCCCAGGCTAATATCTTTTTAGAGGCTAACCTACCTGAATTAGAGCAAGAGGCTCGGGAAAAGTTAAACACCCCAATTAGCCCAACGGAAATCCGTAACGCCATTGCTCGCTTGCAGCTTCATAAGACGCCGGGTCCGGACGGGTTTTCGACGGAATTTTACAAACTTTTACGGGGACATATAGTTCCACACCTTGCTACGCTGTATAATAATATTTTACAAGGGCAAAGACCCCCCGCCAACTTTTAATACCTTCAAGAATCGTTGTCCTTCCCAAGCCGAATAAAGATCCCATACTAATCACATCCTACCGTCCGATTTCTCTTTTGAATGTCGACCTGAAACTTTTGTCTGGCATCATGGCATGCCGACTCCAGGAGCCCTTGATAGATTTTATTTCCCCTGCACAAACGGCTTCCAAAAGGGCGTCACTCCGTTCAGAATATTAGGCGCGCTTTGGCGGCAATTTGGGCGTCTAACGAACATCAAATCTTCGGCGGACCTGGTCTTTAGCTGTGATGCAGACAAAGCATTCGACCGAATATCTTGGGCCTACCTGCGTCGGTTTTTTAAATATCATTTTTTGGCCGATCAATTAGAAACGTGTTTGAGGCACTATATCGCTCCCCGCGCGCCACAGTGACGACTAATGGGCTTAACTCTAACCCCTTCTTCTTGGAACGGGGCACGAGACAGGGATGCCCCTATCCCCTCTTTTTTTTAACCTAGCTATTGAACCGCTTATTCGTACCTTTTAGCTCGACCTGACGTCGAAGGCAAAGGGTGGGCAACCAGGAGGTGCGGTGGTGGCGTTTGCAGACGATTTGCTCTTGTTCCTCTCTGACCCAAACAGGGCGCTCCCAACACTACTTGACTACCTGGAACGATTTCAATAGCCTCGGGTTTTAAAATAAACTTTGAGAAAACATTGGCCATTCCCCTGGGTCGGAACTGCAAGGCCCTCTTCGCGAACCACCTGCCCTTTAGTTGGTGCGAGGGTGGCACATTTAAATACCTGGGTCTAATGCTCCCAATTGATTTAAGGAAACTTTACGAGGTAACAATCCCACCGTTGGTGAACCAACTCAAAACTCTGCTTTCCTCTTGGACCAACCTCCACTATCTTACATGGGTAGAATCAGCCTCATTAAAAATGGTGGCGTTGCCACGCTTGCTATATCCGATTCAAATGCTACCCATACTCATTTAAAAAACGGGATATCTCGTCCATTCATTCCCTATTTAATAAGTTTATCTGGGAAGGTGGGAGGGCAAGTATAGCACTGCACAAGTTACAACTACCAAACAGTCTGGGAGGCGTGAACATGCCAGAGATGGGCTCGTACAACCTGGCAGCCCAATACCGCTTAGTCGCGGATTGGATAACAGGCTCCTCCAGATTTACAGATTATAACTTAGATCAGGCAATGGCTTCTCCGTTCTCAGTAGGGGCTCTTCTGCACCTATCCCCCGCCGCGCTGCCGCCCACCCAAAGGGCAAACCTCTTCTCAATGTCGGCCGGGTTGCGTGGTGCAAGGGACAGGAAGTACCTGGGCCTGTCCTGGAAAACTTCCATCTACCAGCCTTTTTGCTTCGCAACCCGAACTTCCAAAACGGCTCACCTGTCCTGGCCTTTTGGGCTCTGGCGCGTAAGGGCTTATCCCAAATTGGACAAGTGCTGCGACTACCTTCCCACACCCTTCTCTCCTACGAAGCGCTGAGTGACATAATAGCACCCCATGTATTATTTACAACTCTCCACTTTTGTCTCACAGCAGTTAAGGGAGTTGGGACCTAGAGATTTCCTCAACCCTCTAGATAGCATAATGAAAGGTAGGGCCCTCGACAGCTAACCTTCCGACAAACACTCCGTCCACACCATGATTGGACAACCGCCACCAACAGGGATAGCCTCTTGGTACCTCCATCTCCCGCAACAGTCACCCTATTCGCTTATAGCGCCACCAGTAGATCACGAAAACAAATTCCCTCGGCCCAATATGGAGAAATGTTTTTACAAATTATTACACGGGGCCTATGTGGCGCCAGCCAGACTGGCCCTTTATAACCCACTGAGTTCGGGACGTTGTCTTAAATGTTCACAAGATAGGGTGGATCTCTTTCATTGCCTGTGGTCAGCCCCCGTATTAAGCTTTTCTGGAACACCATTAGAAGATTCGGATCCCGAGTTTTGAAACTAGGAATGCCAGCCTCTCCTGACTGGGCGTTATTTAATATTCTCTCTGATCAGGAAGCAGGCCCATTATCTAGGGCTCAGAAAACACTTTTAGGCATTATTGGCAGCGTCTGCAAAGGAAAGCCCTTTTGGGCCAGTGGATAGAGGTCCACCCCCCCTCGTTCTCGATGTTCTACTCCCAGGTTCTACTTCTATCTTAGGCATGATTGGGCGGAAGCGAGTCTTTATAAAGAAGACAAGGTGGGGGGATTTTTTGGAGTTTGGGGGCCTTTTATTCAGCATCTGCCAGAAGAAAGTTTGTCCCGGATCAAAAAGGACGTTCAATTCACAGAATGGTTTCTGTTGAATTCGCTCATGGACCCGCCTCTGTTACCGACATCATACTCAAGGGCGCTGGATAGCTATTTGACAGTCTAGCGGTTGCAAAAATTGTAGCACTATGTTGGGAGTTATCTATTAATGTACTTAAGGGTAAGAATTTTACTGCATTGCATGTCACCACCTTTCTTATATGTTGTATTGATCGAATCTATAAAAATACATTTTTTTTTTAAAAAAAGGGGGGAATGCATGTGGCTTGGAATCAGTACTAACTTTTTTCTTTTCCCACCCTACCCACCCTGTTTTTTTAGGTTACTGCTTGCCTGCAAAGTCGGAAAGGTCACGTCAACCGAAGCGATCAGTAGCACCACGGATAGGGGGCAAATGAGTGGTGATTCCGCCAGTCATTCAAGACCGCCTGTGTTTCCCATATGGAGACATACCATGTTACATGAAGCCGGCTGGTGGTTTTGCGGCCAGAGCCGGGGGATTGTGTCATATATCGACATGGTCTAGTTGAGTTATTGCCAATCAGATAAGTTTGCCATGTTACATGAAGCCAGCTGGTGGTTTTGCGGCCAAAGCGGGGGGAATGTATTTGCAAGAAGCCGGCTGGTGGTTTGCGGCAGGGCTGGACTAGGACAAAAATTCATGACATGGTCTAGTTTAGCTATTGCCAATCATATTTCACCATGTTACATGAAGCTGGTTAGTTGTATTTACGGCCAGGGAATTGTGAGGATTATGGACATGGTTTGATTTATCTGTGGTGAAATATGCGGTCTGGCACGTGGAGAGGCGATAGTAGGGGGAGGGTCTGTAGGCACGGGGCTGGGTGATGGTTTTGCGGCCAAACTCAGGCGCCCTCCTGGTTTGCAGATCCTCTCGGCCTGCTATTTGCCATAAAGATGAGTGGCACGTGTCACTCTGCTTAGCCACATGTGGCCGCTATTTCTAGCAATGCTTGTGGTGCATTGCGGTTGCCAGTGTTATCGGGCTAGAGTTTTAGTACCAGTGTTATCTGGTGTTACATATTTGACATACGAGGATCGCTGCTAATTCTGTGTCATTCTGGATATCAGCTGCTGTGACGGCCGCAACATTTCCCCGGACATGGAGCGAAGGTGCAACATTTCCCCAGACATGGGGCGAAGGTGCAACATTTCCCCAGACATGGGGCGAAGGTGCAACATTTCCACGGACATGGGGCGAAGGTGCAACATTTCTCTGGACATGGGGCGAAGGTGCAACATTTCCTGGACATGGGGCGAAGGTGCAACATTTCCCTGGACATGGGGCGAAGGTGCAACATTTCCCCAGACATGGGCCACCGTCACATTCTGCCATAAAGGCAATGAATCTGGCCTTAATTAATTAAAGACATGACCTTTTCAAACCACCAATACTTTGTCGTGTGTTTCATTTATGGGAAGGGAAGGGCAGGATGTGAGGCTGCGGGGTGGGTGTTTTTTTGGGGGAGGTAACTTAAGGGAGAGGAAGTTGTAAAAGAAAAATAAGGGTAAAATTCTATGATTCCCTGAAAACAAAGTTATCGTTATATTTAAACATTAACATCACATTTGAGTGAAGAGTGGTGGATTAAGGGCGACATATAAACAGTTAATTGGAGAACAGCATCTTGGAGAGTTTACATACTTATTTTTTAGGACTAGACCCCTGAATACAATGTATAGTTTTTCATACTAAATGTAATTAGCATTTCACAGATGTTATGGGTGAAAAAAATGCATGAAACGATTTAATACATTTATTACACAGAACCCTGCCGAATAGAGTGGCTTTGACCAGTTGCATAAACCTTATCTCTGCTACAAAGCCACAGTGTGGCATAGCATTGATTTTAGGGTTCTTTGTAATAACAGACCCAAGATGCATAAAAGTGAGACAGCTGTCATTTGCATATCCTACCCAGAATTCCTTGCTGCATATGGGGAATGTGGCACAGGAGCTCTGGGATGCAATTCATTGAATTGCGTGATGTGCAAGTGGCTTCTGCAATAATAAACACACTATATATCAGGGATGGGCAAATCCTATCGCCCGACTCCCGGGACTGGCAGTTTTTGGGGCCGGGCAGGAGGTTTCTTCCTCATTTAGCCCTGGTTCGGGCAAGCAGAGCAGGGTCCATGTGGATACCGGAATTTTGGCTGCAAAGCACGTAGTGGCCTGCACTGTGTGGACGTTCGTGGAGCGTACTGGGGATTCCCTCCCCAACCGCAGAGGACGCTCCACGCCTGGCCTGCTGTGCCCCTGCTCGGTGCAGAACTGGCTCGAGCAGGGATGTCAGCCCAGCCCACTGTATGACCGCCCCCCCCGGCCAAGGGGGCGTCATCGCGCATGTGCGCAATGACGTCACAATGGGGATTCCCATCCTGACTGCCAGGGGAATCCCACAGGAGATGCTGGGGACATTTGGCCCTCTGTATCTCTGGTTCCCGTATGACCTACAAGGGCAGTTGAGATATTGTTGGAAAGGCCAGAGCTGGCCTTTTCAGTGATACACAACAGGACCAGATTGTTTGGAAATATAATAAAAAATTAAATTATAATATTAATTTTTGTCTAAATGCAGCATCCCCTTTAACAATGCCGCTGCATTAATTGATATATTTAAAATCTTTTATTATATATGTTTATCATATATAGTTTAATATGTTATTTATATTATAATTTAATTAAATATAATAATGCACTGCATTTTAGTAAATTTAATATAACTCAAACGGCATAATTGTTTTTGAGTTTTATTGTAATGGAGCTGTGTGAGACACTCATACACAGTGCAAATATTACTGTGAGTTTTATTGCTGTGGAGCTCTGTGATACAGTAATGTGCGGTGTGTATGAACGTATCACAGGGCTCCACAGAAAAAAACTCACGCTCATACACACCGCATATTACTGTGAGTTTTACTGGTCGTGGAGCTGTGTGATACGCTCAAACACACCGCACATTGCTGGGAGATTTATTGCTGTGTTGATACGCTCATTCACACTGCATATTACTGTGATCTGTAATGTGGTGGGTTGTAGGAGTGTGAGAAAACTGCATTGTAATAAGTGTTGTACTTAAACTAAAATCCCGTGTTTGTCGATCGCATTAATGTGTTCTCGATCTAGTTAAAAATAAAGACCTAATGCCATTTTGTTGAAATTAAATTTGTTATTCCGGACATGTAGAATGTCATGAGGGACAAGTAGATCGGGCTATCACTTTAGTCCATTGGACAAGTAGATATATATATAAATCTACTTGTCCAATGACTAAAGTGGTAGCCCGATCTACTTGTCCCTCATGACATTCTACATGTCCGGATAACATATAATTTCAACAAAAATAGCATTAGGTCTTTATTTTTTTAACTAAATCGAGAACACATGAATATATATATATATATATATATAATATATATATATTATATATATATATATATATAATCATCCACGGTCTCCACACTCGTGCTGGGAACTGGCTGCCACCAAATAAATCTTCATGACAACCTGCAAATCAGGGACTTCATAAAAAGTATTAAATTCTATATTGTAGTTCGATGTTTCAGTCCACACAGGGACTTTTTATCAAGATACTGAAACCAGTCATATATATATACAGTGTATGTATACAGTGTATGTTATATATATATATATATATACACCTCCCACAAAGATTTAATCAAAAAATGCAATCACATGGTCAAATCAATCGAGAGATCATTAAAAACACACTTAGTTGCTATAGCAGAGTATACAAACAAATCGCACCAGTTGAAACACTTATATTATCTCATTGTTCTATCTTGCAATATTAAATACAGTTACTATCAACAAATTAGCAGATGAGGATAGAAACATAAGAAAATGTCGGCAGATAAGAACCTTTCGGCCCATCTAGTCTGCCAATTACAGGATACTTTACTGGATTATCTTTTGTTTAGGATAGCCTTTTATGCCTATCCATGCTTGCTTAAATTCAATTACTGTTTGGGCGTCTACCACTTCTACTGGAAGGGCTGTTCCATGTATCCACCACCTCTTCAGTAAAGCATATAGTAATAAACTCTGCTTGGCAATCAAACAAAAATATAAAATAAAAAAATAAAAATGTATTTATTATTGAATGCTCTTAAAAAATGCAGTAACGGAGGATCTTCTAACACAAGACAACACTAACCTTACATACAGAATACTCATGTGACTAAATTATCTAATAGGCAAAAACAAGTAAATACATTTTTCTTATTTAACCCCTTAGGGGCAAGGGTGTCAAGTCAATGGATCCAAAAGGAATCCCTCATTAGTTACTGTTTGGCTCAGTCACCTCCTCTGGGTAGAGGGGGAACATGATCAATGCCCATAAACACGCAAAGATGAAAGAGGATGGCACTTCTCAACAAAATGCCGTGCAACCAGTTGTGGACTATCTTTCCCACCCAGAGCTGCCCTGATCGCTGCCCGATTGATTAGCCATCCGCTTCCCTGAGATCATTGATGGTCTTACCGATGTATATAAGACCACAAGGACACATGAAGCGATAAATTACAAAGCTGGTGGTCGTACATTTATTTGATGTCGAATGTGGAATACCTTTCCTTTGCAGGGGTGACTGAAACTTTTCCCTGGTGTACCAAAGAGCATTCAATATAAAAAATAAAAAAAAAAAATATATTATATATATATATATATATTTAGTGTTTGATTGCCAAGCAGAGTTATACTACATTGCTCATCTGCTATATGTTGATAGTAACTGTATTTAATATATTATCTCATTGTTCTATCTTGCTATAAGTGTTTCTACTGATGTAATTTGTTTGTATACTCTGCTATGGCAACTAAGTGTATTTAATGATCTCACAATTGATTTGACCATGTGATTGCATTTTTGATTAAATCATTGTTGGGAGGTGTGTGTATATATATATATATATATATATATATATATATGTGTTTATTTGACTGGTTTCAGTGTCTTGATAAAAGTCCCTGTGTGGACTGAAACGTTGATTATTAAATTCTTTATTGTAGTTTATTTTTCTTTTAAGAAGTGTCTGTGTTGCGGGTTGTCCTGAAGATAGATAATAGATAGATAGATAGATAGATAGATAGATAGATAGATCTACCTATTGGGTGTATATGATAAGATAAATAAAACTTCATATATATCAATAGATAAACTATATATTTATCCTCATCCAATATACACTTAGGGCCAAATTCCATTCTTCACGGAAAAACGCACGCGCAACGCGTGAATTAGTGCGCCAAGCTTTTAAACGTTAATGCACGTAAATCACTGCTGGAATTACAATCCTCGCGCATTTTTTTATCCGTCGAGCAATAACGTGCGTAAAACAGACACGCACAAATGCTCGCGCAGTACGTTGCGCGCAGAAATCAGTGTGCGGAATGTTTTTTCCACAAGATTCAGCCAATCAGAATTAAGAACCACAATTATCTCACGTTAAGTTTTTGCGCCTGTCAAAGTCTATCTGAGAATATATGCTGCAAGCAATAATAAATGCACACACAACTTCTCCATTTTATTGGATTGGTATAGTAGAATGTGTAACTATACTTTGCTGCATTTTTTTTTTATCGGCCAAGTTGTTCAGATTTGCCATTAATACCAGCTTTGAGGGTTGCTAAAATTATGCGCGCAACGGCTGTGCGTTACAAACTGCGCATAGATTGTAATACCATCCGCGTTCCAGCGCACAAACGCGTTTGCGCTCACAAGTATAGGACGCGCGACGTACAGTACGCTCGTGCAGCGTTCATGCAGGTTCATCCGCGGTAGACGATTATGCGCGTTTGTTGCGCTTACAATGTAATACAGCGTACGGCGCAAAGTGTTTTACCCCTCTTGTTAATGCGTTTTTGAGCAAAGATTGTAATTTGGCCCTTACTATCTATACTTATCCTATAATTCAGGCTCAATCTTAGTATATATAGGATTATGATGGGTATAGAAGATGATGTATTAGGCTAGGGTCAGATGAGCATCATTGGAGAGCGGAAGGAATGTCTGTGAAAGTGGATGTTCCTTCCACTCGACGCAGTTAGTGCGCTCAGCGCAGCAAGGCTCGATCCTTCTATGGAGGATTGCACTTTGCAGCTCTGTCAACGACGTCCTACCGCTTTAACAGGGAGGCTTTCTAGACGTCCACAGCATGGCCGCTTTTGCGTGCACAATTCGTGCACACGCAACAATGTGGCCGCCCCGTTGCAGCGTCACGGCGCTGTGGCGGACGCCAGAAGCCACGTCAGTAGGGCGCACTAGCTCGTCTGACGCCAGCCATAAGGATGAGAATCAAGTTGCTATTCCAGACCAGCCACCAACATTACAGGCTGCTCGACTGTTAAATCTCCCAACTGTTAATTAATGCTTCCTATACTTTGTATGCTTTGTGTAGGAAGGTTTAATTTGCAAGCATCAGAAGAGTAACAAGTGAATTCATTATTCTCATCTCGTACTAGTATTTGCAAAAAAATATAGGCTTTGAGACCCTGGAATGAACCAAATTTGCAAAATCGCTTAAAAAGACCTCTTCAAAAAGAATCTACACTCCCCTCGTGTCCCACATTGCAGAGGATGGCGGAATCGACCACCTCTTGAAAAGGAAGACGACTCCACCAGCATCGACTAGGAAATGTGAAGGATCTGCACAGATTGTATATGGAGTAATGGTCTCAGAGCCCTTCCTAGCAATATCGATTCTAAGATATGTATATACAGAAAAGAGTCCTCGACTTTACATACTAAACTATATATTGTTTATATGGATTATTAAATGCCAGCGTGTTAAGCCTAGTATCTTTATCTGTGTGTTACCTGTGTGGTAAACTGTGTATTGGTAACCTTAACTTAAATCCCTTTTCTTTATAAATAAATCTTGGTCAGTTTTAACATTACTCATACCAAAGCAAGTAAGCGGGCAGATAGTAAACGCCTCCTGATCCTTCATAGGATCAGTAAAATGGTCTGCAAGGCTGAAAACACGAAAAAATATTACGTATCAATAGTAATAAAGTTTCTTTAAATAGAAAAATTGGGGGAAAAAAACAAAAAAACCTCAATGTATTATATAGAAAATAAATAGCAAATTACATATAATAAAACGTGCTAATCCTATGTGGGATTAGTGAGAAAACTGTATTGTTAACGGGAAGGAAAATACAGTGAAGGACAAGAATTCTTGAAGAAATTCCCCAAAGACATAAATTAATTGTGAAATCACCACTTTAAACACAAAAAAGAAGCATGTAAAGAATAGTAAGAAGAAAGAGTAAGACTGGGGAATGCTTCAACAGAGTAGAAATTTTGTTTTTTATTGAATTAAGTACTTTGTCTTTATTGCAGTATGTGCTTCTTTTGTGTTTTTATGTTTTATATGTAATGAAGACGCATACACAGAGATGTGTTAACTGGGATCTTATTGAATTTCCTTCTCCACATTTCTAGAAGGGGTTGTTCCAATTAGATGAAGCCAATCAGCACTTTCCTCATGTTATGTTATTTAAAAACAAACCATACTCCATAATTTAATAGACAATTTTCCTTTAAGTCTTTATTCCCTCATCATCCATTGTTTGTGTACAGGTGATGCTGTGATGTCACAGTGCAGTGATGCATAGTGACATCACAATATAGACAGTATAAATTGCTCGGTTGGCTGCTCTGGGTCAGAGTGTGAGAAGCGAGAAACGTTAGAGATGGTTGTAAATTCTCATGCTGCCATCCGTGCAGACGCGCTAGAAATGTAAGTAAATAACTGGACTAATAGTTTTAAAAACTTTGTTGATCCTTTGTTGAGTTAAAGTTACAAGTTTTTATAAAGCGCTAACAAGTTCTGTAGTGCCGTACAATAGAAGGCAGAACAACAAATATACATACAGGTTCAACACACAGTACAGTAGGCGAGAGGACCCTGCTCAAAAGCTTACAATCTAAAAGAATAGGGGTGTCACACAAGGTGAGGGTTAATAGAGAATGTGAAATAACGGAGAGCATGTGGCTGTGTGGGAATATGCAGTAGGAAATGAACAGAGGGGGATTAGGAAGTGAGATGATAGGCTGGGATTGGAGGGTATATGTTTTCTGTCTTTTTGGATCAAGCAAAAATGTTTGTGGTTTCCTTACAAAGGTTGCTTAGATCGAGAAAAAACAAAACAACCCCAATAAACTGTAAAATAATCAAATAGGAAATTATAATTAATAAAGCCTGCTGATCCTCTGTTGGATTAGTGACAAAACTATAAAGTTAAAGAGAGGGAACAATACAACAGATTACAAGAATCCTTGAAGTAATTCCCAAAAGCAGAAAGAAGATGAGAGTATAGAAGAAAACCTATGCTCTATTGTTGTGTACAGGTGATGCTGTGATGTCACAGTGCAGTGATGCATAGTGACATCACAATATAGACAGTATAAATTGCTCTGTTTGGCTGCTCTGGGTCAGAGTGTGAGAAGCGAGAAAACGTTAGAGATGGGTTGTAAATTCTCATGCTGCCATCCGTGCAGACGCGCTAGAAATGTAAGTAAATAACTGGACTAATAGTTTTAAAAACTTTGTTGATCCTTTGTTGAGTTAAAGTTACAAGTTTTTATAAAGCGCTAACAAGTTCTGTAGTGCCGTACAATAGAAGGCAGAACAACAAAATATACATACAGGTTCAACACACAGTACAGTAGGCGAGAGGACCCTGCTCAAAAGCTTACAATCTAAAAGAATAGGGGTGTCACACAAGGTGAGGGTTAATAGAGAATGTGAAATAACGGAGAGCATGTGGGCTGTGTGGGAAGATGCAGTAGAAATGAACAGAGGGATTAGGGAGTGAGATGATAGGCTGTGATTGGAGGGTATATGGTTTTTGTCTTTTTGGATCAAGCAAAAATGTTTGTGGTTTCCTTCCAAAGGTTGCTTAGATCGAGAAAAAAGCAAAACAACCCCAATAAACTGTAAAATAATCAAACAGGAAATTAAAAATAATAAAGCCTTCTGATCCTCTGTTGGATTAGTGACAAAACTATAAAGTTAAAGAGATGAAAACATACAATAGATTACAAGAATCCTTTAAGTAATTCCCAAAGACAGAAAGAAGATGAGGGTATAGAAGAAAACATATGATCCAATGTTTGTGTACAGGTGACACAGTGATGTCACAGTGCAGTGATGCATAGTGACATCAAAATATAGACAGTATAAATTGCTCAGTTTGACTGCTCTGGGTCAGAGTGTGAGAATTTTAGAGAGATGGTAACTGTTGCAGTTTCTCCGGCTGCCATCCGTGCAGACGCGCTACAAATGTAAGTAAATAACTGGACTAATAGTTTTAAAAACTTTGTTGATCCTTTATTCGGGAATGGTTTTATTGGGAGAGATTCAGAAGCACTAATGCTTCACGGGGGGGGGGGGGTGACCCTGGCGGTGCATCTGGACTGTATCTGCGATATATGATATAAGTATATATGATATATAGATATATATTAACTTGGCCATATCCGATTTTCAGGGCTTCCCTCTCTCTCTCCACATAGCGAGAATTGGCCATTCTAGTTAGATTAAGCCCTTTCCCCATGGCGTGTTTTTGAAACCAAAACATATACCAGATTTTTATTGACACTAATATATTCAGTTCAACATCACTCACCATCTAGTCTGTGTACGGGTGACTCTGATGTCACAGTGCAGGGATGCATAGTCATATCTCAATATAGACAGTATAATTTGCTCAGGATGGCTGCTCTGGGATAGAGTGGGAGAAACTTTAGAGATGGTAACTGTCACAGTATCTTATGCTGTAAGGTGTTCAGATGCGCCAAAAACATAAGTATAATAACTGGCCTGTCATAGTTTAAAAAAACTAAGTTGGTCCTGCAGTCAGGTACAGGATTGGATGGTACATGGTTCTTATCTAATGGGTGTTTTCATCCAGCAATATGTTTATGGTTACTAATTGCCTTTCTTTCTGTTATTTCAGGATTCGAGAAATCAAACACCTAGAGACATTGCAAAATGCTCTAGTGAGTCCGTCAGTGAGCTTTTTCTCCGACCCTCCGGATCTACAGAAACTCTCAGAACAGCTAGAGAAAATCAACCTGGAGATCCTTAAAGAACAAAGGATCAAGGAAGGGGCTGAAAAGATTCGCAGGGTCGTGACAGAAAAAAGCACTTGGCTGATGTGGAGGACTTTTTGGAAAAGTCTAAGAGGAAACTCCAACACCTCTACTCCACTCGCCAAGAAATACAAGGATATATTGAAGTTCTTCCAGGTTTGTTCAGATATTTTTTAATTATTTGTGTGTATGTAGTTTAAAACAGATGCTGCATTTATTAATTATTTATAGCTGTACTGTGAAGATTGAGGAATAAAAAAGGCACATTGTGCCCTCAAAGCACATTATAAATTGCTGCTGTGCATCAGTTATAGCTTAGACTTAACTTTTTGGAAATATTAATTATATTATGTCCTTTCACTCCCTGTACAGGAGAACCAGAAAGAGTCCAAGACATCAGTTCATGAAGCAACCTCTTTGCCTCCAGCGGTGGACAATGACTACAATGAGCAATCACCGTCAGCAAACCTGGATGTAGACAAAGAGGCTCCTTCATTTTCTGACGACGAAAGCTATGTAACAGCTATGTCAAGGACACCTCCTACATCGTCGACATCTTCAAGTGGTAATCTATCAGCTTCTTGCTTAATACATACTTTAATATTTTGTTATACATGTTGTATTACAGTTGATCTTTTTATTCACTTAAACAATCACTTTGTATTTAATCTCATGCTTTTTTTGCAAGAAATATAATTATATTTCTGTCATACCTTTCACAGGAGAACCTCTCTCCGAAGATTCAGACGCATATTTCACCGCATCTTCATCATCGGTGAAAGCGATATTATGTCCTTTC
>JAYEAL010000932.1:0-12006 GCA_036419045.1 Scirpophaga incertulas
AGAACCTATGTGATTGCTATATGTGGTGAACCACAAATAGAAATCCTTACTTGCTACAACTTACGTACTATGTTGAAAAGTCCACGGTCAATGGGCTGTCCTCAGCCCTTACAGGAACCCCTAAGCTCCCCCTCGGTAGCTACCGTTCCCCAGTGCTACCTACCTACTACTACCTACCAGCTTTGGCCACGGACACAAGGACACTGCACCACCTCACAAGCACAATGTCACAAACCAATTACACTATTTCCGATACGTAAACCTTACGTAACGGGCCACCGCTTTTAACTCGAACACAGATCTGTCTGTGATAGCGTCTTAACACGTTAGCTGCGGCACCAATTTTTGCATACTTTCCGTTCCTGCGGCACGAGGTATAATCGGCCCGTACCGTGACAGACGTTAGGGCGACACGCGGTCTATTAGACCCACCTCCTTTTACAGACTAAAATAAATTTTCTGGCGCGAAATCAAATATAAATGAGAATTTTGGTCCTTATTGATATAGACAGTGAATTGATGAACCCTAATCCATCGTCGCCCGGGATCTGATGGCTAGTTTAGGAATTATTAGCAAAACAAAATATGGGATCTTTACACCTCGTAACGCACTGAAATAGGGCCAATTTTCGCTGAGATTAGTGATGGGAAAAATAATATCGACGTTTTTAAACTTTATTTATTTATTTATTTCAACAAAAGCTTACAACTATCATTACAGGCCTGACCTAATGCGACAGTTGCACTCACCTTAATTAATAATTCTTAAAACTAATCATTCATAACATATAACAAACAACGCCATTATTGTGAACTCCCTCAATGAACATGAAAATATCAATTTTCTCCGCAAGTAAATTAAGTTTGCGAAGTGCGCGTGTGAACGTCGCCTCGCTCAAAAGTCGCGTGCGAGCGTGCGGCACCGCCAGCAGTGGCGGCCGCCGCGCGGCGCTCTACGAATTTATCCGGAACGTTTAGTTTCATCTTTTCTAGTAAATAAGCATTATCCATTCTACCTCTGAGTAATTTCCATATACTCGTATATGACACTATAGCGAGATCCCTCCTCACCCTTAGCTCATTATATCCCACCATTCCTAATATAAACAGCGTCGGATACTTCAGCGGATAAAAAGGATAGACCCGTACAATCTCATGTACAAATATCTGATAAATTTGTTCTGCACGCGCTCCAGCATGAGTTTATGTTTTGTATCACTTGGAGCCCAAATAACTGCATACATTCCAAGTGGCTTCTTACTAATGCATTATATAGTGATACAATCGTTCCCATGCTTGTAAAGCCCAGAGCGTTGCGCTACGTCTGTCTGTCTTAACTACGCAACGACTTGACCTATTTTGATCAATTATAGCTCATTAGATCGTTTTAAGGGCAAAACCTGGCAAAACAACACAAAGTTATTAAAGGATACATTTTTTTTAAATAATCTAAATTGTGCTTGAAGGCGCCATAAAGAAAAAAAAACGGCCAAGTGCGAGTCGGACTCGCGCACGAAGCGTTCCATTCTATACCATTAAGAGGCACCTACATATTACAGACTTATTATGGAAAATAACACCAATAACAGAATAGAAAAAAAGGCAACCAGACGTAGAAAAGAAACTGTCCTATTTATTCTGATTTGGGCTTTAGACATGTTCGGCGCTGTAAAAGGACGTGTTCTCCAATCGACGTGATGCACAACACTGGTCGCGGGAAGCTCGCGTTGGGTGCGGTACGAGGTCAGGGGGGATATGGACGTTTTAGCCTCGTTCCGCACTGCATTAAAATTATATTAATTCAGTTTGGCACGAGGCCTAAGACATCCGGTACCAAGATAGGTACACCACCGAGTCCGGACCATTAGCGCATCTCAAATATATATTTATCTCTTTCCTACACTGGACCAAAAGCTAATACCATTCGCACGACAGAGAAATTCACGTTTTTTACTTGCCGCACCAGAGGGACGTTGCATCATGGAAGTTGCGAAGCGAGCCTAAATCACCCCGATTTAGGCTCTTCGCACTTAACGTGTTAAATGCTACTCAAACCGACACGCATCACCGTGGATCACGTCAGATATGCGACTGACGGCGCGCCCGCGCTGCCAACCACAAAAACAAAATATTTCTTAGCCGTGTTTTTTCAAACTACCTACATGCATTTTTATTTCAAACACTATGTATGATAAGCATGTATCTATTTGTAATCCCGGATATCATAACACAAGCTTTAGAGTACTTTCTTTAGCCTAGACTATTATAATGAGCGTAAAAAAATATTATAACTAGTACGATCGAACTACACTGCTTGGAGGCGCGTATGTTTTTTATTTAATTTGATTCTTATTTTCTCTAGAGAATAGAAACAAATATACATTGATAGATTATTGGAAAAGATCCCGATGAAACTTAACTTAAACTGTTATCTAACAAACACTTTATCTGTTTGGTCGAAAATAATACATTGTCCTGCTTAAAAAATATGATAAGTTTTTATTTGGTTCCGGAATAGTCAATATAAAATAAATACAACAAAACGTTTTTAATGTTTTATTTATTCATAGGACTACAAGATATGATTCATTATAATCATTTGAAATAAATTCTCGAACATTAATTTTTATTTCAACAAGAAACTTAATTTAATCATAAAAGCGTATTTAATTAAAATATATTTATATGGCAATTACTTGCTTATTAGGAATGAAGTAGTCTGATTAAGTTTATAAATAATTAGTTTATTCAAACATTAAAAAGGAATAAATATATATTATAAGCGGATACCCCCACACGTTGCGTAAGGTTGCCGACCGTTGCCTATAAAAGCCGCTGCGGTTGGCTAGCGACTTACTTATCATCGGGCATTCGGAGCGGGTAGACCGGTCGTACCGTTATTACGTGTTGCGTTGCGTAACGTTGCGTAATTCGTAAAGTAGGCGTTAGGCTGATTTTGTTCCTCTGTAAAATTATTTTGTTGCCAAATTTTTGTGTTTATAAGTGATTTGTTAAATTGTTTATTTTTTTAAGGAATTTCTCTTCTGATTCCTAAAATCAGAACTGGGATAAGCAACTCTTAGCCCACAATTACGAGGAACAAAGTCTTCTGCGTACTTTAGTGTTCATGTTTGTAATAATGGCTGGCGGATCCAGTCGGAGTGACCGTAGGTCGCGAAGTCGTTCCCGTGATAAGTCGCGGCACCGTTCACGTAGCCGTCACGAAGTGTCCACTAGGAACCGCCGATCGCGACGTCGGTCATATAGTAGGACGCGTAATGAAAATTTCACACCGTCAGAAAAAACGCCTAATCGTGATCGCCATCATCGTCGCTTGAACAGATCGCGGTCTTCAAGCAGGTCACATACCCCGGATTTGGCTATTCATTCCACATTGAATTCGATCGTGGACCGTCTTGCGTCGATCTTAGCAATATAAGTGAAGGTCAGGTTAGGCCGAGTCAGGAGAAGGTTAGAGCTTTGATTTTTTGAATTTCAGCTGAACCTCAAAATGTTAAGCAGGTAAGTCAGTTTATGGGCTTAGCCAGTTATTTTCGGGGTACATACGACGTTCATAGGATGAACGCGTGAACCGGCAACGACACCCTCCACGGAAATTTAATATAAATGACTGCGTTTTTGTTATAAAGTTTTCGCAGAGCACAGGAAAACTTGATCCTGGCATGCGTGGCCCGTACAAAGTAGTCAGGATCCTGCCGAATGGTCGCTACGAGCTACGCTTGCTGAGCGGAGCCTACGGAAAGACTACGCAAGCTGCAGCACAGCATATGGTGCCGTGGCGAGGAGAGTGGTGCCCAGAGACTTGTGCAGCGTTCTTCGAAGGTAAATATGACTGCACATGGGCGTTGTTAAGTGTGTCTTCCGCCCGTAGCGCTAAATAACTTTGGACGTTGTTAAGTGTGTCTTCCGTCCATGGGCGTTGTTAAGTGTGTCTTCCGCCCGTAGCGCTAAATAACTTTGGACGTTGTTAAGTGTGTCTTCCGTCCATGGGCGTTGTTAAGTGTGTCTTCCGCCCGTAGCGCTAAATAACTTTGGACGTTGTTAAGTGTGTCTTCCGTCCATGGGCGTTGTTAAGTGTGTCTTCCGCCCGTAGCGCTAAATAACTTTGGACGTTGTTAAGTGTGTCTTCCGTCCATGGGCGTTGTTAAGTGTGTCTTCCGCCCGTAGCGCTAAATAAATTGGACGTTGTTAAGTGTGTCTTCCGTCCATGGGCGTTGTTAAGTGTGTCTTCCGCCCGTAGCGCTAAATAACTTTGGACGTTGTTAAGTGTGTCTTCCGTCCATGGGCGTTGTTAAGTGTGTCTTCCGCCGTAGCGCTAGATAACGACGACGAGAGATGGAGGCGATGCGATCCCGACTCCATGCCTTGGAGAGGCGGACGCTCGCCATGGACGCCCACCGGTCCGTGAGGGACCAGTCGTCAACATCACCTCGGTGCCCGAGCCGCGGGCACATGCCGCCATCATCTCGCCGCAGCGCCGCGTCGCTGTCAAGGCGATCGGACCGCGCGCACACGCCGCCGACTATGCGGCGCCCGACTACGCGGCGCTCCGTCTGCGCACCCGCTTCATCGGCGCCGTCTGGGCGCGCGACGACTGCGAGGCCGCTGGAGGCTCGCTGTGCGGTTACGACGCCTGCGCAGAGCCAGGGACCGTCGCACACGCCGCCGCACGTTCCTGTGACGCCGGTCGTGCCGTCAGAGGGCGCGCGCGACGACTGCGAGGCCGCTGGAGGCTCGCTGTGCGGTTACGACGCCTGCGCAGAGCCAGGGACCGTCGCACACGCCGCCGCACGTTCCTGTGACGCCGGTCGTGCCGTCGGAGGGCGCGCGCGACGACTGCGAGCCGCTGGAGGCTCGCTGTGCGGTTACGACGCCTGCGCAGAGCCAGGGACCGTCGCACACGCCGCCGCACGTTCCTGTGACGCCGGTCGTGCCGTCAGAGGGCGCGCGCGACGACTGCGAGGCCGCTGGAGGCTCGCTGTGCGGTTACGACGCCTGCGCAGAGCCAGGGACCGTCGCACACGCCGCCGCACGTTCCTGTGACGCCGGTCGTGCCGTCAGAGGGCGCGCGCGACGACTGCGAGGCCGCTGGAGGCTCGCTGTGCGGTTACGACGCCTGCGCAGAGCCAGGGACCGTCGCACACGCCGCCGCACGTTCTGTGACGCGGTCGTGCCGTCGGAGGGCGCGCGCGACGACTGCGAGGCCGCTGGAGGCTCGCTGTGCGGTTACGACGCCTGCGCAGAGCCAGGGACCGTCGCACACGCCGCCGCACGTTCCTGTGACGCCGGTCGTGCCGTCAGAGGGCCCGCCCGAGACTGCGCCGGAGGTCGCCAACAGTGACGTTAGCGTCACAGCCACGGTAACCGAGCGTATAGTAGACGCGATACGCTCCATCAACAGCACGGTGAGATCCAACCAAATATTTTATATTTCTAGTTTCGATCCTAATTTGCATAACTTCGAAGATTGGTGTGAAGAAGTCGATCGTGCCAAGTCGATGAATAACTGGAACGGTTACGAATGTCTTTCCAGAATAGGCAACTGTCTAAAGGGGGACGCTCGAATGTGGATGACTGAGTGGGTGACAACCCGAGGCTCGTGTCGAGGACGACACTATGTCAGGAGAGGCCGTATAAGCGGATACCCCCACACGTTGCGTAAGGTTGCCGACCGTTGCCTATAAAAGCCGCTGCGGTTGGCTAGCGACTTACTTATCATCGGGCATTCGGAGCGGGTAGACCGGTCGTACCGTTATTACGTGTTGCGTTGCGTAACGTTGCGTAATTCGTAAAGTAGGCGTTAGGCTGATTTTGTTCCTCTGTAAAATTATTTTGTTGCCAAATTTTTGTGTTTATAAGTGATTTGTTAAATTGTTTATTTTTTAAGGAATTTCTCTTCTGATTCCTAAAACTACATTATCTAACAACATGAATAATCTACTATCGAATCACAACTATGTGAAAATACATGCATTTATTTATTCAGTGTTCAAAGTAAATACACAAAAAAATATGATATGTTACAAAATAATCTTTGTTTTCTTAATAATAAGGTTAACAAATATTACAAGAACAACATCGATTTTAATTTTCTTTCATATTTTTTTTCAATTTCTTTTTCTTTCATTAGGATCTGAGTAAAAAAATCACAACTAAGCAACATCCGAATAAAAAATATAATAAATAAATGTCAACGTAATTAATCAAACAGTTTATTTATTTTGAAATTCAGTTTACATTTAAATTGAAATCAACGACATTTCTTATTATGCGATTATGCTAATACACGATACAAAAAAACATTTTTGGCAATATTTGGTGTTAGTGGCGGATACAAAAAAAAACCATGCGTAGTACGTGTGCTAAGTCGAGGACAGGTAGTTTTAGTCGAAACTAACAAGTTACGCATCGACTTAAATAAAAATATTCGGTTTCTCACTACTAGGTGGTCTTAAGGACTGATAAAAGGGGAGACTGCTGTGATTTATACATACATGTAATATATAGCGCGAATTTAACAAACAGTTTCTAATATGTTCACATTCTTATTTATATATCCGTCTTTGGTTTGAAAATTGTTATAAAAAATTGCAACGCAACTCGACTTCATCATGGCAGAAAATGTAACTCATATTCCATGACCACAGATACAAAAATTACATGACATAACAATCATAATATGAGATAAATGTTAAATTTCTGTAATTTGGCGCTGAAATATTAGTAAATATATAAAGTATTTGAAGATTTCTACATTTGAATATTTGATTGCTTAACTTTTATATAGTATTTTATATTACTAATTGCTTATTAAATGCTTGTGAATGAGATTTATACACGAATGATAAATTCACAAATCTATTCATAAAAAATTGTATGTACCGCAAATTATTAAGGCGTTAAGGAGCGATTCGGACCGCTTTAGTTTCATACTAAATCTAAAGATGCCATAACTCTTGCCAATGCTCTTGCTTAAAAAAAAGTAATTGTTTTCTGTATCAAAGAGTCAAAAAAGCAATGCATATTATAAATTAAATTGATAAAAATCAGTTTTTTTATATACAACATCTACATGGGCCATACTGGAATTATTAATTACCTTAATATTATTAACTTTAATATTTAATGCTTCATATTCTACAATAATATATAATACTAGCGGCACGCCCGGCTTCGCACGGGTACATACACACACAGACATACTCAAGCGGCGGCAATAAATTAAATTTTTAGAAATAAAAAAACCGACATAACTATAATATTTAGACATATGCTGTCGCGACACTTTTGTAGATAATGTGAGTTCTGCAAGTCGTAGTAAAGATGATTTTTGTTCTATCATCAATAGTTTTTCGCAGTGCACGCGAACGTAATTTTTTCAACTTGGGTTACATAATTGACTTTTAAGTAAAGATCCCTATTTTTTTTAAATATAATATAGCCTATGTTACTCGGGGATAACAAGTATCTTTCAAAGCGAAAGAATTTTTGAAATCGGTCCATAGTATTTCGGAGCCTATTCATACAAACAAACAAACAAACAAATCTTTCCCCTTTAATAATATTAGTATAGATTTCTATAATATAATTTTTCAATTTACTAATAATAATATTTACAGAAAAAAAACAAATAATGCGTAATTATGTGTCATGCATGTAACAAAAATTAAACAACATATACTGCAACATTATAAGTTTTTCTCTTTTTATGATTCGAATAAAAAATTGATAAAATTACACTTACAACTTACACCAGACTACATCAGAAATTTTGCACTACAGTTTGTCCTCCCTATAGGAAAGCTCAGAGGTAGACCCAAAAAAGTTGGAAGTCGTAATATGAAGGGGAAATTATTGACGATGATGACGAAGACAGAACAAGTGGAGAAGAAAAATTAGAAAAGCTGACCTCATCACCATGTGAGATACACAGCTAGGAAAAGAAAGATAGACTTGCAACCGACATCATTTACTGGCATCTTTACCATCATTCCTCTCTTTAAAGTTTGTAGATTTCTGTTCCTCTTTCTCAGCTGCTGGCGCTATCATCAACAAATTATTCCCATTTCTATCAGCCAAGCTCCTGAAAGGGAGATTCTGTCTCCACCGAGGTGAGAAGTAGTACTGATTCCTCAATACTCTCAAATGTTCTTTACCGAAGAATATTTCACGATTCGGGAACCTATAACTCTTACTATTCTCGTTTTCCTCATTTCCAAGCTTATGGTAATCTTCGTTAGAGAACTTTGCTCTTGGGCAGTCTTCATCGTTGAAATACGGTCTTTTTAAACGCAACCTTCTTGATTGAGGGCTTAAAGGTGACTCACACTTGATCGCTATTGTGTTCTCCTTATTTACTGAGAGACCGTGATTCTTCTGCCATTCCAGCACCTCGCAGAGGAGACCTATGTACCTGAAATGGAACGTGCGGTGTAAATACGATCTTAAATTAATAGTTTAAGATTCCAAATAGAGTGTGTCACCAACTCTATACTTGAGCATAACTCGAGGGTACAACCAGACTATGCACAGCATGCAATTGTGACCTTCATATTTATGGCGAGGCAAACGTTGCGCTTCAGTGTCAACATCGACTTAGATAAGTATATAGTCACTTTCTTTAATACGAAGATAACAGGAGAGGTATTTGCTTCACACGCGAAAAGTCGACCCGAGTATATGATGCTATGTTATCGCGACATACACGTCACAAGGCAAAGCATTCATTATATGTTGTACGCAATGTATGCCTTGCAAGTCTCGATTCGTCTTAAGGTAACTTCGCCTCAGCACTGTACTGATGAAACCGCTCAATGAAGTATGAAAGATCACCTCACATTGTAGGGAAGTATCTACACCTAATGAACCTTACTTTACTAATATAAAACACCCTAATGCAATTTTTTTTGAGGAACCTATACTGAAGTCGCAGATGGCTAAATCAAATCAAAGGTCGAAGCAAAAAAAGTCGCTGCAAATTGAGCGCGTGTCTGCTGGCTCGAACGCTCTAACGTTTGACGAGGTAGACAAAGAAAATCTCCTTATCATCATTATTTCAGCCTAGACATCGACTGCTGAATATAGAATTTCCCTAGGGTCTCTAAACTGCTCAGCCCTACGTTGCTAGCAACCAGCGCCTTCCTGCAATCTTCATCAAATCGTCCGTCCACCTAGAGAGAGATCTTCCGACGCTGTATATCCTGACATATGCCTACCATTCGAGGTAAGTTTTCCGCCCTATGTTCAGTCCGGCGAACAAAATGCCCCGCTCCCTGCCACTTAAAAGCGATATCAGTTACCCTGGTTCTTCTGTGGATTTCATCATTTTTAATTCGATCACGCAAAGAAACTACGAGAATACCCTTTGTATCACTTTGAGCCTATTTATAAGACCAAATCTAAACAAGATTCTTTTCCCATATTTCATCACTGGCACGCAGAAATTAGGCCGACATGCCGGGACTCTCCGAACACAAAGAAGACGAGACGAAGCTGAAAATCGTTCGGCTTACCTAATAGCCATCCGCAGTATCTCGTTCTTAGAAAGCTTTTTATCAGGCGGGTGGGTGGGCACTAACCGCCGCAACTCAGCGAATGCGCCACTGACATTTTGCTGTCGCCAGCGCTCACGGCAGTTCGTAAACAGTTTGCGCGGTGGCCTCAGAAGGCAGGATGAGATAGTCGCGTCGTCATTCAAGTTCTGGAATAAAGAAATATGTAAGAGGTGGTGATTTCGGATAGAGTCCGAATTACAAAACTCGCATGAATAGATCTCATATAACGGCAACTGACTCGTCTAGGTTCAAAAAATTCTTCAATGTTTTTTATTTGGGTACCACCATGATTTTGTAATTTAGAAGACGAAGTGTTGCTCACACGAATTTGGTTTTAATGGCGGCAAAAACTTGTCCACTGGTTTGGTTGATGGTATGACTCCTGACTCACCTAAGAGTCCAAAAAAGGCACCAATTCACTTGTGTACTTTGCCACTTGATTAATCAAGTGAAATGAAGTCAAAAAAATACCATGACATAAATATGTGAACATGAAATGTTTAGCTATTATCACTAAAATTACAAGTTGTGGAAGAATTTGTGCGAAAATATGTTTAGTGCGTTCTGATTTTTTTTTTTTTTTTTTTATAGGATAGGGCAGCGATCGAGCAAACGGATCACCTGATGGTAAGTGATAACCGTTGCCCATGGACACCCGCAACACCAGAGGAGTCACAGATGCGTTGCTGGCCTTTTAAAAAGGGAATAAGGGGGGAAGGGGGGATGGGCCTCCGGTACCCTCACTCACTCGGCGAAACACAGCGCAAGCGCTATTTCACGCCGGTTTTCTGTGAGGCCGTGGTATCACTCCGGTCGAGCCGGCCCAATTCGTGCCGAAGCATGGCTCTCCCACGGTAAAAAGTGATGACGGTAAAGAGTGAAGTGATGGCGCGCACGTCATCACGACAAGATCACGTAGGCACTTCACTAGAGAAAAAAAAATCCCGGATGTCGCTTGGCGTTCCCGGGGGCTCCCTACATGCCTGAGGAAGGCCATCCCTGAGGTTTTTAGTGGGTAGGCCTCTTCTGGGGAGGAGAGCCCCACATAACCGCCGGCTCGCCGCAGCCGGGCTATGCAATTTAATGCATCTTCCTCAGGGGAACAAAAAAAAAAGGGGTGTCACTTTAAAGTTTTTGCTTTAATTTTGATGTCAGTTTACTCAGAGAGTACCTACTAGGTTTTCAGATCTTTGACAAGAAATCAGGGTCCATGTATCTAGTTATTATGCTTCTTATCTAAATCGCAGACTCTAAAAACCTGTATAGATGTACAGGTAATAAAAATCGAACCATGTATCGAAAAATTCATATTTAATTTTAAAGCTATTAAGCATAATAATAAGTTCGTCAAAAGCTTCTTCATCGGCGGATCAGAAAAGTTTGGGAGACTTAAATACAAACCTGTATCCTAGGTACATGCCGCTCGTCATCGCTGTCCGGCAGACAGAGGTCGTCGCTGAGCATCTCACTGTCAGGTTCTTCATCAGAGCATGACTCCTGATCTGACATCGCTGACGACTGCACTGTCAAACACCAATCTCAGTTTTATTAGTGATAAAATAAAACAATAACGATGGTTTTATTAGCATTTTGTTGTAAAGAAATGCTACCGATATTCGAGTAATTTATGACCTTGAGACTATTATGACAAGATATTTAACGTGCCAGGATATTCAATTTATGACATTGAGACTATTATGGCAAGATATTCAACGTGACAGGATGTTCAGTTTATGAAATTGTGACTATTATGACAAGATATTCAACGTGCCAGGATATTCAATTTATGACCTTGAGACTATAATTACAAGTTATTCGACGTCCGAGGATAATCAATTTATGACCTTGATACTATTATTACAGGAAATTAAAAGTGAACTTTAATTTATAATTCAAAATAAACTATTGAATTAAATGATAAAACAGAGCCATAAGTCTCACAGTGTTCCGTGGGGAAGCACTGATTTTATTGAAAATAAATTCTAGAAATTCAACTGTTACTACTTATGTGGCCAGTGTGTCCGCGGTGCTGTTTGAATAGTACAATTAATAGTACCCTCGTTTCATCATGAGTGACGGCTGAAAGTCGTTGCGACTGTTCTTGCTGCTGCACAATACTGCACATACTAGTCTATTGACACTGGAAATTTTATCTCTTCTGGGTAATATGTAGGATGAGAGGTAGACCAAAAAAGCGATGGATTGAATGTGTGAATTCTGATATGAGAGTAAAGGAAGTCGATGTTGAGCTGACGAGTGACAGAGGAGAATGGAAGAGGAAAACATGTTGTGCCGACCCTACTTAAGGTGGGAAAAGGGCAGGAAGAAGAAGAAGGGTAATATGTACTTCATGAAAAATATGAACGTGTATGTTGTAGCAAATAAACTTATTATCTGTTATTTAATTCAAATCAATTGGATTATTTAATGT
>JAYEAL010000189.1:0-28409 GCA_036419045.1 Scirpophaga incertulas
CTTTAGCTTTACCTTTAGCTGCACCTATAACGTCGATAGTCACAACAGCCAAGGAATACCGCCTTTCACTGGGATTAGCAGGCTGATCAGAAGCTTCTATGAACAATGCATGCCGTCCTTCTACTATTGGTGATTCAGCAACACTTATCGCACCAGTTTTGGGATCAACTTGAAATGGCGATGTAATAGTTAAATTACTTGTTCTTTGTAGGTCGTATAAAACGATACCATTGCGTCCTAAATCTGGATCAATTGCTTTAACTTTTCCGATAAGAGTGCCGATCTTGGCATTTGCTTTCACAAAAAATTCGTAAAGATTACTAGGAACAAAAACAGGATTGTTGTCATTGGCGTCAAGTAACGTCACCTCAACAGTCACGAATGACATAAGGTGTTCGTCATAGTATTCGATATTTTCAGTTTTATGGCCATTTTTATCCGGGAAAATATATGTAGTTTTGTCTCTATCATTCGTAGTTTTGTCTCTACCTCTTGCATTCGCAGGACTCCGTCGCCATTTTGTTAATCTTTGTCTATCAAAATAGCTTTCAACTACACTAGGATTTTTTTCTTTTGCATACACTTTCATTCTTATTGAGGTGTGTGTTTCTCTGTCTAGTATAGTCTGCAATCGAATTTGAAGGTGTAAATAATTTTTACTGAAAACTAAGTTATATTTAGTAGAGAAATTAATAAATGTTCTTTACCTGATTTCTGACTGTCAACCAACCAGTTCTTGGATCAATAGAAAAGGCACCATTTCTTTCATTTAACTGATAAGTGAACTCGCCGTTATCTCCCTGGTCCTTATCAGATGCCATAACTTGTAGAACACTAAATCCTAATTATAAAAAAAATTAAGTTTGGTTAACTATAAAACTAGGGTGAAATTTAAGCAGTATGACAATTTTTAGGACAAACATGATTGTAGTCGAACATGATTATGAGTCATTATTGAAAATATAAATGAAAACATATAAGTTTCAATATTTTAAATTAACACAAATATTCCATGATCTTTTTAATAGCGATTGATGAACGAAATCATAACGAGACTAATGAAAATTACCGTTCGGCAAATTCTCTACGATACTGATGTTATAGAAGTCCACTTCGAATTCTGGCAGATTGTCATTTAAGTCCACTATTTGTATTTCAACTCGAGCTTGAGCTGTCTTCAGTGGGTTGTCGATTTGAACTGCTTGAATTTGCAAAACAAATGTATTTGCTGAAAATAAATGTTGTACGTTGAATATAAAGTTTATTTAGACTTTAAACACTTTATTGTGTATTTTTATATTGTACCCGGTAATCCGACTTCGGTATCCAAATCGATTTCCTTCTCCAAAAACAGACTTCCATTATATTGATTTAAGCTGAAAAGTTTCCTGTCGTTACCCGATATGAGCTCATATCGAAGGGCCGTTGCTAGTCCTTGGTCTTGATCATATGCATGTATTGGCTCGGAAAATACCAACTCCTTGTGAATACGCTTACCCTAGAAAAGTGTGTAAATTACTCCATAATTAGCAGAGGTCGGAACTAAGTAGAGTTCTTTATGTACTTGCATTGAAATGTTAATATTAATGTGGACCTTCCCGGGATTTCTAATGGACTATCCCGTGTGACCAATACTATTATAAATCCAGTAAACAAGCCAGGGTCAAACAGGATTCACCTCACAAAATAAAATAGGAAACAAGTGAGCGCATTCGACCAACCGAGGTAAGCGAATGAGCTGTGTGAATGAGTAAAGCGCTTTATTACTAATACTCGTAGATAGTTTTAGAAAGTCTAGTCTATTCCGTTAAGCGGGGAGTGCTCCGTATTTCCACTATTGTATACTTTTTTCTCACAAGCTATGTTGTGTGAACTACAAATGTGGGATAACCGCGCGTATTAGAATTTTACAATTTCGGACATCCGATGTCATTGATGCAAGTTTGGCAACGTCATCACGGGATTTTTTTCTGCTCTTTAAAATTAATCTCGGGATTTGAGGCATATCCGTTTTATTCTTTCGCTGTATGAAATCAGTGTAAGTAAGTACATGAATAACTCTACCTAATTCTGTTATGTGATAATTTGTAACAAAACACAAAACAAAAAAACAATGTTGTACGTTAAAAATGATTGATATAGAAATTACATCGCGCCTATTTATTGCATTGTCATATGTGTTTCAAACCAAAACACAACAATTAAAGAATCTGCGGTAGAAGTATTTAAGACGGAGGTGACTAAGCATTTGACCCTGATACAAAATTTTCCCAGTGATAATAAGAAATACTCAATTAAATTACAGAAAATACGTACCAATATTGGATAAAACTCAGGTATTTGTGTTTTGTATACATCTGAAGAGAACTTTGGAGGCATGTCATCATTGTCCTGAACAATGACGTGAACCGTAGCGTTGACGCTGCGAGGGGGTGAACCTCGATCCTGATCGATCGTAATTTACTATTAATGCATTATCAAATAACATTTCCAATTTGAAACCTATGATAACAGTACACGATATAACATTTCAAATGACGATATTGATTCTGTTGTGTTTTATAATACAAGAAAGACTAATTTGATGGACAGCACAGATAAGCAAGCTTAATGGAAAAATCCTTTTGAATGTGATCGTGTTACGAGAAGCGAAAAATCTCAGTAATAATCATATTATTACATTGATATTGACTATGGCGATGTTCCTTAGTCAATTTTGTTAAAACAAAATTAGTGAAAAAAACTTAATAATACAAATCAAAAGGTATTTAATATGATTAACGAAATTGATTACCGAAGCAGTCACGACCAGGAAGAATTCCTTATTCCCTGAGTCGTACTCCAGAGATTTTTTTAGTACCAGCCCCGGCTTATGCGAGCTTTCAAGCGCGAAATGACCTTCAGGGTCTCCACCTGTGATGCTGTACTGGATATCAGAGTTCGGAGTGTTTGGCTTATCCCGGTCAAATGCCTGAATACCCCTGAAGATTGTTAAGCCTGCAATTGCACAAAAAATAGCTGAGTGATTGTTTAATATGTGTCTAGTCATAATTTGTCATAATTAGCCTAGCCTAAAGTAAGCACTTACTTATATTTTTTACTTTTTAGTTCTTTTATATTCTTTCTAAACATACATAGGCAAGTTAGTTGCGTACAATTATGAAATCGGTTTTATTTTTTTCAGTAATGATTTATTAATATAAAGTTTCATATAATGCTTTTGTTTTTGTAGCTTTTAGCGGCAGTTTTCGATTTCAAGCGACAAAATGCTGGAATGATTTTCCACCACCTCTAAGGAATCACATGTGCAGGATAACTTTCAGAAATAAATTAAAAAATATATTACTTGAGCACCAAAAGCTTAATTTGCTTGAAGGAAACAACTGCCCATTATTCGTAGGTAGATAGTTTTATTTGTATATGTTTTTTTTTATGTTTCTCGGGTGTATACTTTTGAAATATAGGTTATGTATATTAATTATTATTATACGTAACAGGTGATGTCACAGCGTGTTATAGTGGATACCTATTTTACGTCAAGTAGCAATGCCAAACCAATGTTATTACAATCATGATAGATATTTTCTTTTGATTTTTTATTCTTCTTTTCTTAGTCTCAATCTTGTAGAATGCTATTTGTAACTTCGTAGCCCTCTACTCTCCTCATAGGGTGATGGCTGAAAATCAGTGTTTTGCCGTTCTAAGGTTAAAATCCCCACTGAGCCTTGGCCCTTTCAGGCACTGCAATACATGCATACTATATCATGCACATCTAATGCTTACCGTTTTTTATTAGATTTTTATTTATGTGTATACATTGTGTTTAGTGTGTTTTTGCTTGAATAAACGTTTTATCTATCTATCTTTGTAAAATGTGACTTGCCAAATGCAACCTTCTGGTACCAATATGGTTAATAAATAAATTAAATTAAATATAACGTACCTGTTGGCGTGAGTTCGTCTACAGTGACTAAATATGGCGTGTTGAGAAACTTCGGTGAGTTATCGTTGATGTCCTCGATGTAAACGGTTATTGAAAGGTATGCTGAAATCTATAACAAAAGAGTAAAATTAACATTAATTTTTAAAGGACCTATGCTGAAGCTGTAGATGGCTATGTTTGAGCTTTATCGTCAGTGTATTTGTGGAAGGCACACGAACGGAAGGTTCGACGCCTTGCCTGTTAGCGACCCCGGCGCCGTTCTTGGGTCGTTAGGGTCGATTCGAAAAGAGTCGACACAAAATGAGCACGCCGTCAAGTGGCTCGGACGCTCAAGATCTCAGTGTAATGAGAAAACAGAGGGGCGATCGCACTAATAAATCGCAAGCGAAACGCAACCGAACCGTTCGGCTTAACCAATCCGAACGCCGCAATATCACGTCATCTGTTCGATGACGCGATATTCTAGCTCTCGGATTGGTTGAGTGGAACGATTTGGTTTCGTTTCAGCTGCGATTTGTTAGTGCGATTGCCCCCCAGGGGCGTAGCTTCCGCCATATCAGCCGTATCAATGATACGGGGAAAAACATATAAAAAATCCGATGTAAGATGATAAAAAATTACCTAAGTCCTTTGATGAGGCAGAACGGCTATCAGACTTGTCACTATTTTCTATAGAAGCAGAAATGTTAGAAAAACTGAAAACGTTTTCAGCTATAGAAAAATAGTACATTATGATACTAGTGTGCAAAGTTGTTCATTGCATACGAGGCGGTATTGGCGAGCCGTAAGGTGAGCGCGACAATTTAGCCGACAATTTAGTTTGCTTATTGGTGTGAGTGTAAGAAAATATTACACAAAGCGATTTTTCTCCGGTTTCGTAAAACCAAAATTCAACCCAAGATCTAAGTAAATCATTTTTAATAAACATTAATTCCATTTAATAACCTTGTTTCATTGCGTTTTGGCCGCATAAAGTATACAAAATGCTTGGTTTTGGTGACATAATAAAATTAAATAATATCAAATATATATAAATGGGAATACGTTTACATCAACTGCTTTGGTTGCATAGAGAACGACCTCACCACTTCAAAATCATCGAAATCTTCAAATTCGTCGAGCATAACCAAATCGATTGGAAAAGTAAAGTCACAATAGCTGCACTAGTATTGAACTCAAACTATCAACTTTGAGGTTGTCTATCAAATATGACCGTTTTTACCGTGGGAGAGACCATGCTTCGGCACGAATTAGGTCGGCTCGACCGGAGTGATACCACGGCCTCACAGAAAACCGGCGTAAAATAGCGCTTGCGCTGTGTTTTTCCCTTTTCCCCGTTATTCCCTTTTAAAAGGCCGGCAATGCATCTGTGACTCCTCTGGTGTTGCGAGTGTCCATGGGTAATGGTTATCGCTTACCATCAGGTGATCCGTTTGCTCGCTTGCTGCCCTATTCTATAAAATAAAATTGATACTCAACAAATAAATCCAACTTAAACCAGAGATAAACTATGGCTGTGCCAGGTTTTTCTATAGACTTGAGTTTAAATTCGATTTTTGCATAAGCCAGCATCTCGTTTCGTTATGCCAATTTTTCTTAGACCTGACATAAACCCCAGTTTTTCGTTAGTTTAAATTTTAGACCATGTCGTTTGTAGATAACTCACATAATTATAATATTTACATACAAATAAAACCTATGATATTAAATGATAAAAAATAAAATATCTATTTACATATATATATTACTAGCTGACCCGTGCCCACTTTCGTTGGCATAATATTAATAATCCCCGAAGCGAGCACGAACGCGATCCGAATTAAACCCGAAGCCATCGCGCGCCGTCCGCTGCCTGTTTTTTTCTCCGATTCACTTTGCAAAACGGACTACCACGTAAAAACCTTTTTATTTTTCGTTTTTTTATATAACCTATGACACTCAGCAATAACGTGGCCTTCTATTGCTGAAAGAATTTTTAAAATCGGTTCAGTAGATCCTGAGATTACCCCTTACAATTTAACAAATATACAAACACACAAACTTTACTTCTTTCTTTAATATTAGTATAGATATAAAACTCAATCTATCAAACAAAACATCTTTAAATATCTTCACAAATACATAAAATAAATAAACATTTATAAAACATTGCGAATTAATTATCGGTGCTACGGCGCACTCACTTATTGCGGTGTTAGGGAAACATTTCGCTTCGCTAGCTTCGTCCTTTTTGTTGTATCTAATTGTATTTATATCTATTGTAATTATCTGTACTGTGTTGTGCTTTATTGTGAACGCTTGTATTCTTGTATAATCCTTCTGATTAATAATAATCAGAATACGTGATATGGGTAGACGACTACAACTGATTATGGCCGTTTTTATACTATAATTATCTAATTTGAGCAATTTATATCTAATGAAAGTATGTCAATATAGAAATTTCAGTTTAATGATTAATTTATATAAAATAATTTCTAACTTTAAAATTAAAAAAACTACTTTTTGTAACTTAAATATGATAGTTAGACATATGCTTTCGTTGACTTTTTTGTAGGCATTTTCAAGCTCCATATCTTTTTGCTAGAACTCAAAAATATATCTTTCATAGTTAAGGCAGCGTTCGTAAGAAACGCTTTTATTCGACCGTTTTTTCTCCGATTCACTTTGCAAAACGGAGTACCACGTTAAAACCTGTTTGCTTTTCCTTTTTTTAAATAACCTATGACACTCAGCAATAATGTGGCTTTGTATTGTTCAAAGAATTTTTAAAATCGATTCAATAGATCCCGAGATTACCCCTTACAATTTAACAAATATACAAACACACAAACTTTACTTCTTTATAATATTAGTATAGAAGAACAATTATTATTTACGTAATTCTAATGAAACGACAGAATGAGCAGAATGGAAAAAGCCTAGAAATGGGCCTCTCCATAAACAGAGTTAAAACGAAGATGATGGTGACTGATAGATCGGGTAAATTAGAGCTCACCGGAACTATTGATTTAGAAATCGTTGACAATTTCACCTACCTGGGCTCTAGCATCTCTAACAAGGGGTCCTGTGAATACGAAATCCGGAGAAGGATCGGTATGGCTAAAACTGCTGCAAAGAATATGGAAGGACAGAAGCGTTTCCCGCAACACCAAGACCAAACTTGTACGTGCTCTCGTATTCTCCATATTTGCATACGGCGCTGAAACGTGGACTATTAAAAAAGCTGACGAGAGCGTATTGACGCTTTCGAGATGTGGTGCTGGAGAAAAATGTTAAGCATTCCTTGGACAGCTCACCGTACCAACGTATCCATCTTAAGGGAACTCAAAGTACAAACCAGGCTATCCACCTCATGCCTGCGAAAGGTACTCGAGTATTTCGGTCACATTGCTAGGAATGGAAATGATAACCTCGAAAAACTTGTAGTCACAGGCAAAGTCGAAGGAAATAGACCGAGAGGAAGAAGCCCTATACGTTGGACAGACCAGATGCGCACCACACTGGAATCCACTGTCCATAACGCGTTCCACACTGCCGCAGATCGACACCAGTGGCGGTCAATAATCATGAGCAAGGTGCTCAACAAGAGAGATCACGACCCTCAGTAACTGGGGTATCGACGCAAGGAGGGAATGAAACGAACACATTTCTAGCATTCTCACATTAAAACATATTTTTTTATAGAAAGTATACCTATAAAGAGTTATGACGTCACGATTGCAGTGTTTTTAGTATGGAGCGTTTTCGAGCGACTCGCGACAGCGCCGCAAACATGTCAATGTATCTTCAAAAGTAATAAGTGCAGGTGTACTGTTGGTTCTACAATATTTCTCACTTAAAAGAGTACTCTTATTATTATATAGTATTTAAAAAATTGTCGTCTACCCAACTGTATTTTTTTATAGCCTACTGCTACTGTCCTCAGCTCCATCCTTCATCATCCTTCCATGCCAGTTCTTACTTTTATACTTTTATGACACGCTACAAACTTTTCTTTCTTACATTCCTCTATTAGATATATATCATGCTTTAATATTTCTAGTCTTCCATGCCAATTCTTACTTTTTTTTATAGGATAAGGCAGCAAACGAGCAAACGGATCACCTGATGGTAAGCGATAACCGCTGCCCATGGATACCCGCAACACCAGAGGAGTCACAGATGCGTTGCCGGCCTTTATGCTACGTGTCATGCTACATACTTTTCTTTCCTACATTCCAGTTCTCTTTGTCATTTCTCTATCATCTGTCTATGCTACTCTATTTTATTTGTATTTTGGTAGGTGAGGTGATCTTTAATTGGGTGAATTGTATTTGGAGTCTAATCAATTGGCGTGCGCAGCTAGAGCGTGGGAGCTGCGTGCGTCAGCGCGCACCCGCACTTCGAAGCTTGGCTCTGCGGGAGGGCGGAAGTCACCTACCGCTTGACTCAGATACTCACCGGACATGGTTGTTTCGGTGAGTATCTGAGTCGAATAGGGAGGGAGGACACGACACGATGCCACCATTGTGCATCCGACCTCGACTCGGCCCAGCACACGCTGGCGGAGTGCCCTGGTTGGGACTCCGAACGCCGAGTCTTGGTCGAAGAGATCGGGCAAGATCTGTCTCCGCCAGCGTTGATTGCGGCAATGCTGGCGGATGAGGGAGGTTGGAGGGCTGTGGTCTCCTTCTGTGAAGCGGTGATGCTCCAGAAGGAGGCCAGAGGATTGTAACTTTTAACTTGTTAAGAATTTTCAGGGTTGATAACTTACTAATATAAATGCAAGTTGGAAATTTAAAATATTCTGTTTTGTGTTGGCCGTGCACTTTGATTAAAATGTATCTCTCTAAAAACATGTCACCTTACACATTGTTCGAGATTACCATCGAAAAACCATTTTAAACACAGATAAAATTGGTGTCTTTGATCTCTTGTTTGTCTCGACTTGCACCTCCATCTTAATCCTCAGCGTCGCCTAAATTTAGAAGTTGCGTATAATACATCAATTGAAATAGCTTCACTTAATTGCTTACTTCTTCAAATAAAATTCAAAGACTTTTAAATATCCTAATTCAGCTTTGCAGCTTTTGTTTAATAAACCACTCGAAATGTACCTATAATGCTAATTTCATTTGAGCGCCACCTGAAGTGTTGAGTTATAAAAGGCTCTGAAAATTCGAGGTCGTATTCAGAGAGATCAGTTTGATCAACTCTTCGAGGAAAACACGACATTGCTTTGTTTTGCTGAAGTAATTGCATTGCAAATTCGGTAATACGCGCGCACAACAAATGGCTTCGCGATCGTTGAATATGAAGATAGCGTACCAGGTATTATATTTATTTATTTATATATATATTTAGGAAACAATCAGTTTATATTTTACTTAAAGATTATACGTATAATATATAATCATTCACTAGTAAAGTTGCCACTTAATTATTGAAACATTACAAGCACGAAATAGTAAAATCAAATTCGAACAACAAACAGATTTTAATGAAACTTAGTACAATTATTTTTCATACTTCTGAGCTGGTTATAGTATACTTTTCATCACGCTACAATCGATAGAAGCAGAGCAGTGAAGAGAAATGTTGCGAAAACGGGAGAAGTTACTCCATTTTTTAAGCTTCCGTCGCGTGTGCGACCGTGTGCGTGTGTTTAACCTTAATGGTTAAAACTACACAGAAATTATTTATGACGGAAATGTTCTACTTAAAATTATATA
This sequence comes from Scirpophaga incertulas, assembly GCA_036419045.1. Lineage (NCBI taxonomy): Eukaryota > Metazoa > Arthropoda > Insecta > Lepidoptera > Crambidae > Scirpophaga > Scirpophaga incertulas. The sequence continues at coordinate 9,658 of JAYEAL010000189.1, forward strand.
AAAAATATCCCACGACAGCATATCTTATGGTTGACTCACAATAACACGTGTAACTCCCGATAGCTTAGCAGTTCGAAGCTTTCTGGTTATATTTGTCTACTCTTACGTTTATATCACTCTCAGACATTAAAAATGCTACCTGAAATTACGAATCCACGCGGACGAACTCGTGGGCACAGCTACAACTTGTTATAATAATAAAAGTAATTTGTTACGAGTTTGTAAAAAATTATAAATTAACAGCACGTGTCCATCACTCGGGGAAAAAGAATCCGAATCAGAAAAGTTCCGTTCTCATCGCGGTTCATTGACTTCAGTTTTATGATGGGGGTTGTAAATGTAAACATAAAAATCTTTTTCAGCCCCAGTCATTTTATTAACAGCCAGTGAAATTGTTTTGATACTTTGTTAGGATCTAACAGATATTCATGTAAAGATTCACGTCATACTATTGCTTTATACGCCATAATAACGTTTAATGAACTATCCCACGGGATTTAATGGATCTTAGCATAAAAGGCTATTCGGTTTCGGCTTGGTGCCAGACAAAACATTTCACACTAACCCCAGGTGAAGAGAGGTCAAGAGTCTGTGTGCTGAAACCATTGACTCATAATTATTTTGCCGCCATTAATCTGAACTGACATTGACACAAGTGAAAGCCTAATGGAGGATAGCGTGAGGGCAACTGAAACAAACGCGAGTCAAGATCGAAAATCGACATAATATTATCTTTTTGTTTTAGAGCTAGTACAAAGATAGCGCGATACCAATTTTGTCCAAAGTTGAATTGTAATTAGATCTCGATTAGAACTGAACCGCAGTAAAACAGAACTGTAAATTATCGCGTTTACCATCCTGGTCATTGTTTGAATTGCAATTTCACTACCCACAAACCCCTTTTTCTTTTTTTTAAGAGGGGAAATGCACCTTATGCATCGTGACACCGCGCTGGCTAGGCGCCCTGAGTTCTCTAGGCCCAGCACATTGCGCTTTCGCGATTCTACCGCCATTCGCTCCGGGGCCGGCTCGACCTAGGTCTAGTCGAGCCAACGCCCAGGGGAGGGACTGTCCGAGAACCCCTGGACAGACGGAGAGACATCACCACGACGTGCGCGGTAGCCAGACACTACCCACGAACCGCTAGCTCGTTCAATATGTTAATGTCCTTAAGGAGCTTACCAGATCGTCCCCAGAGTCGAAATCGCAGCCCAAGCGAAACTTCACCACATTCTGCGGTGTATCGCTGTCAACTAGGGTGTCCACACTTTGGGCCAACACCACGGATACATGGGTTCTGTTCACGTCGCGATATGTAAACAGCTGGGCATCCTCCTCCCTGTCCAGCGACTGCAGATGTAGGTTTTTCCTGAAATTACAATATTGAGATATTTGTGAGTTCTAAAAGTTATAATGTTGAAATTTTGGTAAGTAAAGGAGTTTTGTAATAATTTTGAATGTATATATTTGCAGAAACGATTACAATGAAAGAAAGAAAGAAAGAAAAATATTTATTGACGACACACAGTACAAAATAATGTTAAATAAAAAACATTTAAAAATGTATAATGTGTCGCCAAATAGGCCCCAACCTCAGCACAAAGTTACAGCGGCAAAGAGACTGCCACCGCAACGCTGATATTCTGGAGGAGCCTAATAGGCGAGTAACGACGGACAAACAATATACAATATACGAGAAAAAGAAACAATGAAAATATATATATATATATATATATATATATAGTTGCTAATATTATCTCCAACTTATATCGAAATTGCATATATATAAGAACAATGCATATAATATAGAACAATGCAGTGCCTTCCAAAGAATATGATTATATTCCATTTATATTAACTTCCAACAAGCAGAACTCACATCCTATCGTAAAAAGCCTGAAAATGACAATGCTTATCTAGAAGTGTCGCCTTGCATGTAATCTAACATTAATGAATTATATATTTTAATATGTCTTTATAGTGGTACTTTTACGAAAAATGCAATTGCAATTTACGAAAAATTGTGTAATTTATTAATATTTAACAAGAAGTCTCACTGCCACAATATTGTTGTCAAACCAAACTTCCTTTTCGATTCCGTTGGTTAAACCATTTATTTAAAGTTTTAAAATATATTTGATATTGCACTTACACAAATAAATAAATCATTTTAAACCAAATATAATACGATTATCATAATCTTACATATTACTCATGAGAAGTTATAACAAAAAGTTGTTGTGTTGACTGAGACTTGTAACCGTTTCCGTCGTGAAACGAAAGGAGGTTGGTTGTAGGCCGGAAGTGGTAGTGGGGCGGAGCAAGTGAGGAAAGAATTGTAAAAATCTTGAGCAGTCCGTTGTTGAGCGTGACAGAGTGAAGTGGTAATTAAATGAATACCAGGCTAAATCATCAGTTTTATTACACAAGACATATGGAAAAGTTAAGAATGCAGTCCAAAATAAGCTGATGGATCTAGAGACAGTGTACTGTTTATTTTCAGTTTATACTGGTATTATTGAATCTGACGTCACTGATTATATCGGACCATACGCACTGACAACTACATTTGGACCGCATCCTTAATTAGGTATAAGTACATGAGTCAATGAATAAATAGATAGAAGTAAACCTAATTTTAACAATATTTGAACTAAACCAGCAGAGTTTTGACACTTATTACATGGTTGTAAATCGAAATTATTTTTTATTTAATTAAAATCCTTTCATCCAAGGAAAGGCTTTTGTGAAGTTGATTTCCTTATTTCAAAGATTTTTCTTCGCCTTATTAATAAAACCTTCACTCCGCATTTAAATTTAGCACAACAATTTTCATTATATGTAAAACTAGCTTTCCCCGCGGCTTCGCCCGCGTTTTATTCGAATTTCCCACAGGAAGGATATGTTTTAACAATACTGACATACACCTTTCAGCCCCTCCTTTCAACCTTTTACAACCCTTTTCTGCTTTAAAAGGTAGCCTCTGTCCTTTCTCAGACTCTAGACTATCTGTACTGTGACTCTAGAAAGGGGAGCGGAGGCTGGGGTTCCTGGAAGTGGCCTTTGTGTTCCCGGGGGCTCCCTACATGCCTGAGGAAGGCCATCCTGAGGTTTTTAGTGGGTAGGCCTCCCCTTCTGGGGAGGAGAGCCCCACATAACCCCGGCTCGCCACAGCCGGGGTATGCAATTTAATGCATTTTCCTCAGGGGAACAAAAAAAAAAAAAAAGACTATCTGTGTACCAAATTTCAATTAAATCGGTTCAGTGGTTTTAACAATATTTCTATACAACCTGTTATCCCTCCTTTCAACCTTTTACAACCCTTTACAACCTTTTTTGTATAAAAAAGTAGCTTGTGTCCTTTCTCGGGCTCTGGACTATCTGTGTACCAAATTTCATTTAAATCGGTTCAGTAATTTTAACAATATTTCTATACAACCTGTTATCCCTCCTTTCAACCTTTTACAACTCTTTACAACCTTTTTTGCATGAAAAAAGTAGCCTATGTCCTTTCTCAGGCTCTAGACTATCTGTGTACCAAATTTCATTTAAATCGGTTCAGTAGTTTTGGCGTGAAAGCGGAACAGACAGACAGACAGAGTTACTTTCGTATTTTTTATTAGTATGGATTCTGGTTTATTTATTTAGGGCTCATTCTTACTTGTAAATTCTGTTAAAAGTTGAAATAAGCGCCATCTATGTATTACTAGGCACACTAAGATAACGGCTTGAAGCGAGAATTTCATAAGCAGCGCAGATATAAAAGCACACGTTTTGCTTACGTCTAGTTATAAAAACGTTGTGTAGATGGCGCTAGATGCTCATTTAATAAATTAATATTCTGTATCTTAATGTCACAGATCAGTACTTGTCAATTCTTTTAAGTCTGGGTTAGTTTATTAAGTTTTATTATCTTCGTAACTTATTCTAGTTATTTAGACAACAATATAAATTACATAATTAAACTTAGAAAAATCTATAATTTAGGAAAAATACTGACTTAAAAGTTTAATTGACGCGCTACAGAAAACCCGCGCTGTCGTTGTAATGCAGCTTCACAGCTAAGTCAATCCTTTTTACTGTCGGCAATTATTGTATATTAGCCATTAACATATTATTATATTCTACCGATAGACAAGAACACTAAAGAAAAAAGTGTGTTCAAATACTGGTGAATGTTAGAACTATAATCAGCTAGATCGCTAAATCTATGTGACCTCGTCTGACCATAGAAAAAAGACAACTGCTGGATCGCTTGTCGAAGTATAGATTTCGTTCAACCAAAACGTCGTAACCGCCGCATACTTTTGCGCTTTGTATCAAAAAGTTTTCACCGCAGAAGCGATACAAATTTAATAAGCACATTGTACCTCATACACTTATTATGTTTTATAATAGAAGGAACGGCAACATAAAAGAAAACAAAATATTAGGACTTTATTTAATTATTACTATATATTTTGTACTAAACAATAAAAAATTACGAACTAAACATTTTATAATCATCCCGTCTATACATATATTAACCTAAAGTCGCCGCGTACGCTTAGGAATGGAGGAACATCTGTATGGCTTTACTCTATGATTTTAGCAAGCACGTGACAGCGCGGCGTCAATAAATACAAAATATTGTTTACGTTGTATAATTATAATATTAATATATTTATTTCCACTTAAACAACTAGATATTTTACTCACTTCAATTTTCAATAATTATTTTTTGTTCAGGTTTACTATTTAATGACTGTTTTAATTATGTTTATTGTCCGCCTATGAGCGATGCACACTGCGCGAATGGCGACGACCAAAGAATATATTTACTCTAGCGAGGCGACGACTCACTGAGCGAGGTGCAGAGTGTACCCTGCACTTCACTTGAACGTAGTGAGTGTTCGGGCGGGCGAATCTAGGACGTAGTACATTATATATCGATGATATTAGCCATTAAGTGTCAATATTTGCAGTAAATAAATGTTTATCTTCTTCTTCGTTTATACGAAATTTGATTTTTACAACACGGGAGCGTGTAGCTGTTTTCAGAGGCGACTTTCTGCACGTAACACGTAATTAAGTACGAAGATAGATTGCATTTGTTTGATTGTAATTGTAACACACTTTTATCAACAAAGCAGTTCCCATGTCAAACAAAATATCTGGGCCGAAATTTAAGCGTTATATAATCACGATTCAATTGTTAAATACTTTACTAGAAATACTGAATTAATATATTACATACAAGAGATAAATAGTTTTATGAAAATTTGTAAAAATGTTCATACTATAATATTATGATGCTATATTGTAATTAATTAATTTTATCTTTAATGTCTTTTAAGGTTATTTCATTACCAGTAAAAATATAATTACGATAATAATGGAACTAGCTTAATTTTAGTTTTATAAGGTGGTTTATTATTTAATAATACAAATTGTAAAAGACTTCTTATCTTTTATGTCTAGCAAAATACATGTCTAACTAATCAGTCATTTCAAAGAAAATTATGTAAAGATGCATAATAAAGACTTTTTTGTTATTTATTTTTTTACTACATATTTGTATGTTTGATCCTTGCTCTACACGAATATGGGATTAAAGTGACAGTCGGTGGGGACACATCAGATTGCGGAGAAGATAATGATCATGTTTTCTTCAGCTAACTTCTATCGCTACTGGATAAACAAAACTAGGAATACGTTAGTATCAGGTCACTCGACCGCAGAGCCGAACGTGTCAACAAATTATTTATATTCGAATGTAAAAACGGAACCTTTTCGCGTCGAGATATCAAGCTGAAATTAATATCACATACTCAGGAGACCTATTTTTGAATTACGAATGCTTCGAAATCACCGATGTGACTAATAATCACCGATTTTCAATAATTCTTATTTTTGAATATCACTGATGTGACTACCTTAGTCACAGGTGTGATTTCATTACGAGTGCCCTCACCCATCGTAATCAAATCATACTTGTGGAAATGTTATCTGTTTGATTTTTCAATCTATATGTATATATATATATACCTATAACCTTTATATACTTATAATATATACATAGATATATATGAATGTAGCATATATTATATATATAAACAACCATAATGGTTAAGCCGACAATAATCGGCAGCGGCTAAATTCTGCGTGGAACCGAACTCTTATATTTATGTGTGTACTTTATCTACGTTGGCAGCACTGCGATCGACTTTAAAAATTGGATGTTTAGGAATCCGTGACCTCAAAGTCACCGCTGACTATTTAGTCAGCGGTGATTTCGACATCGCATTCGTAATTCAAAATAGGTCTCCAGGAGACCTATTTTTGAATTACGAATGCGACTTCGAAATCACGGATGTGACTAATAATCACCGATTTTCAATAATTCTTATTTTTGAATATCACTGATGTGACTACCTTAGTCACAGGTGTGATTTCATTACGAGTGCCCTCACCCACTCGTTTTGTTTGGAGAATATATATATATATATATATATATATATATATATATATATATATATATATATATATATAATATATATATATATATATATATATATATATATATTATATATATATATATATATGAATGTAGTATATACATATGATATATCTAATATATATAAATCTCATGTCACAATGTTTGTGCTCAATGAACTCCTAAACTACTTAACCGATTATAATAAAATTCGCACACCATGTGCAGTTCGATCCAACTTGAGAGATAGGATAGTTTAAATCTCAAATTATCGTTGCAATTTTAATTTTTGCTAATTATTTTGCTGTTATTATTGACAGTCACAATTATCTGTTAACTCCAAATGATTCTAACAGATGTCGATACCTTTCGACTGGGTTGAGTAAGTAATCAATAGATGGCGCTGCTATGATAATTATTTTATTAAAAATAATTTGCATAAAATGTCTTTCATCGCATACGCTGCGAAGAGTACCTAATGTCTACCCGTGCGAAGCCGGGACGGGCCGCTAGTATATATATATAATAACCATGATGGTTAAGCCGGCAATAACCAGCAGCGGCTACATTCTGCGTGGAACCAAACTCTTACATTTATGTGTGTACTTTATCTATGTTGGCAGCTCTGCGATCGACTTTCAAAAATTTGATGTTTAGGAATCCGTGACCTCAAAGTCACTGCTGACTATTTAGTCAGCGGTGATTTCAACATCGCATTCGTAATTCAAAAATAGGTCTCCAGGTCTCCTATCTCCAAAGCGGTGAAAAAATCAAAATTCTAAATCAACGCAATAAAAAGATATGGCCGTTTATGTTCCATTTATATTGCATATTTTGACATTTGCAAGGGAATCAAAACCTATAGGGTACTTTCCGTTGACGATCATGAAATTTGCCAAGAAGTCATGTAGCACAAGTAAAGGAAAACCCGTAAATTTGTAGTTGTTTCGACAAATTTGTTAGCCTCGCACTTGACCGGTTTTTTATAAATATTGGAAATACAACCCCGTTAAGAATACCTCATTTAAACCAGTGACAATTCCAAAAATGTGACAACAAATAATCTAGGTCATAGGATGTTTTGTAAATGTCAATGTAATAAACATTAATTTAATTCTCGTGTCATTCGTCTAATAGGATTTCGCAATCCACAAGAAATTATCATATCCTGGTAATTAAAAATGTCGTGCATCTGACCGTGATCTATGAAAAGACGATTCAATTAGCATTTTCTAAACATATTATAAGTTTTGATTTTTAATCTAAGTATATCTACGCTAATATAATAAAGAGGAAAGATTTGCATTTTTGTATGTAACGAATAAACTCAAAAAGTACTGGGCCGATTTTAATAATACTTTTTCATTAGAAAGCTACATTATCGCTGAGGTTTTTAGTGGGTAGGCCTTCCTTCTGGGAGGAGAGCCCCACGTAACCACCGATTCTCGGCGTATGCAATTCAATGCATTTTCCTCAGCGGAACAAAAAAATAATCGGGTAGGGCTGTGCCGGGGCACACGGCCTTCGTTTTTAACGTGAAACGTCTATGTTAGGGAATCGCTTTTAAAGTAAAAGATTGAAATAAAAACAAGATTGACGGTGTTTTAAGTATTTTAAATAAAAAAACTCAATGTCACAATAGCGAGCTGACTATATAAGTGAAATATTCACACCCATTATTGTTTCTAAGACTAATAGTTTTTTAATTATTAAGGTACGATGATATAGACCTTTTCGTTACGGTCCACTTTTTAAACCTGCTACCCGTATGTTTCGGCGCGATTTTAAAGACGTTTCACGTCAAAAAAAATGTATGTATAAGTAACTAAGGGTATGTACATATATAATGTATAAATTATAGGTACCTATAAAATTAAATCCGAATCCATTAATACCTAAATCATCTTTATTTGAATATAATTTCGAATAATTAAGAAATCTTGTTTACTGGAACCGACACGTGATATTCAGAGGTTCCATAATTCAGTCTTGCAACATCACTCCAAGGTGACAAACATATCACGTCAATCAGAATATCATTAAGAGATGCAGATGTCCGAACAGTGTTAAGATTGTTAAGATCCATTTAAAAACAACATCAGCATGTTTAGGGAAGGGAACGCGTGACCTTGCGTTTGCGTTTCACATGAAGATCTTATTTGGTAGATTTCGATGCTAATAGTTTTAGATCTGAGTGCGCCGGTATTCTGGATTTCTAATTACTATAGTCGGAATTTTAATTCGATTCCAGATTTGAACATTAGCCACTGTCATTTTGTGAAATAATGATACCATATATAATAGTGTAGTGATGTCACAAAAATCGGTAAACAATAAGGGTGTGTTCCATCAGTGTGCCAATTAATGACTAAATTATTATTATAAAAGCTGCCATTCAAGATTGGCTTTTTAAAAAAAATATATTCCTTACGAACCAGATATGGTAAAAGCTACGCTTTTAGAACTAATTCCACATAATAACGAGTCTTTTAATAAGTACGCTGTAGACGAAATGGCAGCACAACATGGGATCACGGTTTTAAGACTCCCCCCTTACCATTGCGAGCTAAACCCTATCGAATTGATATGGGCGCAGGTAAAAGGGCATGTAGCCCAAAACAATAAAACATTCAAATTGACAGACGTGAGAAATTTATTTCAAGAAGGCATTCAAAAAATTACTGCTACCGAATGGACTAAATGTGTATCCCATGTTGTCAAAGAAGAGGAAAAAATGAGTAGGCTAGATATGTTAATTGACAATATCACAGACACATTTATAATAAATGTTACAGAAAGTGACAGCGATAGCGATAGCGATGACGGCGACAATTTATAAAATAAATTATTACCATATTACATTATCTGCTTTATTTGTTATGTTCCTTCATGATCACATTTTTTTATTTATTTACACACAATTATAAAAGAAACGTCTCAGATCGGTAATTAATCTTCAAAACTAAAAACCACTCATTTTATATAACAAAAATTAAAATGTAAACTCTTTTGATTCAATAAAGTACAAATTATGATTAAAAATGTACCATTGTATTAAAGAAACTACTGTAAGCGTTTGAAAACGCTCATAACTTAAAAGGACTATGCTTAACTACGTCCAATTATAAACGAGAAGAATCGATCCGGAAATATTCCATTTCCATATCGAATAATTTCGCAACGTCACTATTTAGTACTTGTCATAAGGTTGCAACACTGAAACTGTCAAATCAAGAATCTAATTAAAATTCTGACTATAAACGTTCTAATTATCTATAGGGATGGAAAGTATTGAAAGACATCCAGTATATCTGCCTTTACTGTATCTTGATCCAGTAAACCAGATTTTCGCACAATATCTTCCCGACTATTTCCAATTGTATAAATATTCATCTCAACTAAGAACGATACATTATCTCCTAAGTAGAAAGTACAGTATTCACTTCTGAAATCAGTATCTTATGAAAACTTGAACCCCTCGCTACACTTAGTTATATCTAGCTTTTTAAACCCCTTTTACGAGATATCTCTAGAACCCCTAGTTGTTTTTATATCTGTAAGATGCTAATTTAATCCCTTGGTACATTTTCTTACATCCTTCACAAGTGAAGTGCAAACATGTGATTAAGCGGAGATTATTTTATTTCAAATAAAAATACCAGGAGACTACTACAATCCCTCGAAAAACATAGAGAACTCTTTGAAATGGCTATGTATAACAAAAATTTAAAATACGTTAAGTTGACTAAAGTTATCTAAAGTCTAACTCAAACATCCCAAAAAGTAAGTCTTTCTGGGATGTTTGAGTTAGACTTTCCTACTTCTCTGTAATGATGAGATTCAGAATATAGGTCGTATTAGATTAAAATCACATTGTAATGATTAAATTTAGTATTAAAAGTTACGGATGAATCGAAAGATTTTTTTTTTTTTTTTGATATGATTATCGATTGCATTTTAAAAGTCAAAAAGAGGTTTTGTAATGTTCAATAGGTAATGAATTTGACTAGAATTAGTCCTGATGGAATATTATGATAAGGCCTAAGATGGACTACACTGGCATAGAAGATGCTTGTTTAATCAGATTTTAAAGATGTCTAGAATCACTGTTATAGTTGTTACCTAACCAAACATATTTCAGATTTGACTTCATTAATCACACATATATTTACTTATTTACACTTTATGTACAATGGAGTACAATGGCGGATTTAATGCCTTAGGTATTTCAATGATGGGGGCGATGGGGGAAGCGCCCTGGAACCCGCGCGCGAAGTGCCTAAGCGGGAGTGGCACCGACGGATTGTGGCGGCCTGGCGTGCGCAGCTCGAATTACGGATCTGCGAGCGCCAGCGGGCCGTCGGCGCCGTACTCCCGCACCTCGAAGATTGGCTCCACGGGAGGAGGAGGTCACCTACCGATTGACTCAGATACTCACCGGGCACGGCTGCTTCGGTGATTATCTGTGTCGAATAGGACGGGAGGGATCGACACATTGTCACTACTGCGCATCCGACCTCGACTCGGCTCAGCACACGCTGGCGGAGTGCCCCGCGTGGGCCTCCGAGCGCCGAGTCTTGGTCGCAGAGATCGGGCGAGATCTGTCTCCGCCGGCATTGATTGCGGCAATGCTGGCGGACGAGGGAGGTTGGAGGGCTGTGGCCTCCTTCTGTGAAGCAGTGATGCTCCAGAAGGAGGCCGCCGAGCGGGGTCGGGAGATGGCCGATCCCGCTCGAAGAAGGCGGCGCCGGGCTCGGTAGCACAGCTGCGGCGCCGCTGCGGGTCGCCGGCGGGCGCGAGGAAGTCGCGACTGCTACGGCGACCCGGGATGGACCACGCCCCTTCCGTGGGCCGGGGCGTCGTCGGTGGAGAGGGACCGGGGGAGGTGGTAGCCTTCCCCGAGGAGGGCTCCCCTCTAGAGAGGGGAGCGGAGGCTGGGGGTTCCCGGAAGTGGCCTTTGTGTTCCGGGGGCTCCCTACATGCCTGAGGAAGGCCATCCCTGAGGTTTTTAGTGGTAGCCTCCCCCTTCTGGGGAGGAGAGCCCCACATAACCGCCGGCTCGCCACAGCCGGGGTATGCAATTTAATGCATTTTCCTCAGGGAAACAAAAAAAAAAAGGTATTTCAATGATTTATGCTTTATTATAAATAAATGAAATAAGGTAAATTGTATATACGAAGTTATCAGTAGCCGTTCGCTTAACTGTATGTACACAAACAGGCACAGGTCTAGCAAGTCTCATAGGTCAGTGACTTGACACTTTTACTCTCCATCGCAGTTGCGCAAGCGCCGAATAACAGATTCACTAACGAATCCGATGATCCACATATCACGTTATTAGGCAATAATACTTCAGCGATTGGAAATAAAACTCGATTTAGACACTTTATTAGTTAGATACTATAAAACTATCAACATCTATCTGTATAATTAATAAAGATATTTATGCAGATTTACGGTTTTGATAGAACGAGTGGAGTAAATTTAAACGCATAATTCTCTTACACAAGCTTAGTGTGTTCATTTTAAATAATATTGAAAATACACTAATAATGACTCTAGCTTTAGTAGAATAAGAATCGTTATAAACAATAAAACGTTTTCATCACTTCAGAACAAAAGGTTATTGCTGTGAGCATAATAAATAATTCAAATAAAATTCTTTTATTTCGAAGCAATTGTATCCTATATTGACATGGACTATAGTGCAATGCGCTTATAAATAATAATAGATAATATAAAATAAATTCAATTGATATTAATAACTATATACAACGTCAATCGTTAAAGAATACTATTATAAATCAGAAAGTGAGTTTGTTTGTTTCACTTTCACGCCGTAACTACTGAACCGATTGCTTTGAAATTTTGCAGATATAAAGATAAAAGTCCGGATTAAATAATAAGGTACATTTTATCCCTGGAAAATCGTCAGATCCCACGGGATGCGCAATAAAGGCTTGGCTCAAAAAACTACTGTACAGATTTTCATGCGGTTTTCATCAATAGATGGAGGATTCTTGAGCAAGGTTTTGCGGTATTTTTTATCTCGGAAAAACGGATAGTCCCATGGGAAGTGCGATAAAACCTTCGCGCCATAAACCGACTTCCGCGCATAAGTAGCCGTGGGCAAAAAGCTATGACCCTTAACCCTCTATAGACACAATCCCGAAATCTAGTGATAAATAAACAAAAAAGAAAAAATGATGTCAATAATACATAGATAGTTCGATTTATATGTTAAATAGATGTGTTAATATATAATTCCACAAAATTATTTATATATGTATAATATATGTATGTCTATCCGTTACCCTAGGTCCCATAACACAAGCCTTACAGAGCTTACTTTGGGCTAAGCTAATTGGAGTGAGTGTAAGATAATATTTATTTATAAAAACATACAGTTCTCATAATGTCAGATCAACCTTACCTAACCTAACCAGATTGTCACGCTATACTGATTGAGGTATTTAGTACCATTCTCTTGGACACTGGTACCGAAATATGACTGAAGAAAGGGACTATGGAGTAGGATTGCCATCATCCTCAGTACGGCGTTGGACCCGGCCCAGACTCTTCGTACAGAATCTACGCTTGCGCATAGTGGCGTAAAGCATCTACGCGTCGGAACGCGCTACCAAACAATAACATTGATTCTAATTTTTATTAGGGTTCCGTAGCGCAAAAAAACGGAACCCTTATTGATTCGTCATGTCTATCCATCCTTCAGTCCGTCCGTATGTCTGTTAATTTTTAATGGAAACAAGTTGGTTTTTCTAGTAAAAATAACTTTTACTTTATTTAGTTTGAGAAAACAATACATAGGCTACTAGTGATGTTTACAGAGTATATATTAGGTTAAAGATAAGAGAAAAAGCATATTAATACAACTCAAGTCAATGGAACAGAAGGCGCGAAATTTAAATATTACAACACTCTTCCTAAATTTGAGCCTTCATAAAAAATATATGCTTTAAACATTGACAAAACAAAACTTTAACCAATAATTAACTGCTAGAAATTACATCGACAGATTTAACTCCAATTTTATCTCTTAAATAACAGAACTTAATTTTGCATAGAGGCTTGGTAAAAATATCTGCATATTGTTCATCACTGCACACATAGTTTAATTCGATAATTTTATCATAGTATTTTTCTTTAATGAAATGAAACTTAATGTCTATATGTTTACATCGTTTGTGAAAATTAGTATTTTTGATTACACTTATTGCACTCTGATTGTCTAAATTTAAACACACAAACTTTTGATTGAATGTACCAATATCAGATAGTAACTGTTTAATCCACATGACTTCTTTTGTAGCAGCACAGGCTGCCATAAATTCTGCTTCAGTGGTTGAAAGGGCAACTGCCTGTTGTCTCTGACAGGCCCACGTTACTGCTCCTCCATTTTTAATAAACACGTATCCAGTGACGGAACGTCTTGTGTTAGGGTCATTGGCAAAATCTGCGTCGCTGTACCCAGTTACAACATTAGGCTTAGTTGATCTTGTGTAGTACAGACCATACACTTTAGTTTCCTTTAGATACTTGAAAATTTTCTTCACAGCATTCCAATGAGTTTCATTGTATGAATTTAAAAATCTACTCACCAGGCTGACAGCAAAAGAGATATCTGGTCTGCTTACTGTAGCGAGGTGCATCAATGATCCAACAGCTTCCCGATATGGAATGTTCTTTTCTGATTCACCCTCTCCTTTTTCCAATGTTGTATGTGGATCAGCTGGAATGCTGTTAGGTTTACAATTATTTAACATAAATTTATTTAATAATTTTTCAATATAGCTTGATTGATGTATGAAGATAAAATTGTCTGACTTTATTATTTCCATACCAACAAAATTTCTGACTGGAAAAGTTTTTACTTCAAATATTGACTGTAAATCATTGATTAACTCTTTTATGGTTGATCTATCTTTAGAAAATATGAGTCCATCGTCAACATATAGACACAGATAACAATTTTCTCCATTAATAGTGCCTACATACACGCACTGATCTGCTTTGCTATTAGCTAGCCCAAACTTCTTTAAAACTGAATCAAATTTAGAGTTCCAGCATCTCGGAGACTGCTTCAAGCCATATAATGACTTATTGAGCTTACATACCTTATTAATCTTGCAGGTTAAGCCTTCAGGTACGGCCATGTATATGTCCTCTTCAAGCTCTCCATACAGAAAAGCTGTTTTTATGTCTAATTGTATTATTTGCAGGTTATGTTGGGCAGCTTCTGCGAGTAATAATCGGATTGAATCATATCTGACCGTGGGTGCAAATGTTTCCTGATAGTCAATACCCTTAGTTTGTGAGTATCCTTTCGCACAAAGCCGAGACTTGTATCGTAGTCCAGAAGATTCTTCTTTGATGCGAAATACCCATTTACATCCAATTATTCGCATGTCAGGAGTTTTATCAACTAATGTCCATGTTTTATTTTGTTGATGAGCATCAAGCTCTTCCTTTATGGAAGTTATCCATTTTGGAGCATCAACAGACTTCATTGCTTCTTCATAGTTATCAGGAACTTCATTATTCAATAATTGTTCATTAAAACACAGGTAAGAGCTTTCTTCTTGTTTCTGAGAGGCTAATTTACATTGTCTTCGTGTTCTGACTGTAACATTCCTTTCTGGTGAATATTCTATGCTTTCATCGGGGAAGTACTCACTGTCTGACTGAGATTTATTTTCAGTTACAGTATCAAATGAGTCATCACTTGAAAGTTCTTCACGATCCTTATTTTGAATGCTACATTTATTTGTAGTTAATTCAATAGGCACATAATCTCTCTTGACTGTGGACTCTAAGAATATTGCGTCTCTACTTTTTATTGCTTTTCCTGAATTAGGTAACAAGAAACGGTACCCTTTAGTGTTTTCACAGTATCCTATAAAGATCACTTTTTGAGATTTTGAGTCCAATTTCTTTCTTTTCTCTTTTGGCAAATGAACCATCGCCTCACATCCAAATGTTCTCATATGGCTGACATTGGGTTTTTGTCCAGTCCACATCTCTTCTGGAGTTTTGTAGCACAGAGACTTAGTCGGAGAGCGGTTAATAATGTAAGTAGCCGTGTGAATTGCTTCAGCCCAGTAGACTTTAGGTAGTTTGGCATTCAACATCATACATTTTGCTCTTTCTATCAAAGTTCTGTTCATCCGTTCAGCTGTGCCATTTTGTTCTGGAGTGTAAGGTGTGGTTGTTTGATGTATTATCCCAGCATCTTTGAGAAAGTTTGAAAAATTTCTGTTTACGTATTCAAGCCCATTATCAGTTCTGAGGATTTTAATTGTACGGCTTAACTGATTCTCAACTAATTTCTTGAATTCAATAAATTTTTCCAGAACATCTGATTTGTTATGCAGTACATATATAAATATCTTCTTTGAGTAATCATCTAAAAAGGTCACGAAATATCTAGCTTTGCCGAATGACTGAGTTTCCATTGGTCCACAAATGTCGGAGTGAATTAATTCAAGCAGGTCTTTAGTCTGAGACCCTTGACTTTTGAACGGTAAACGTGTTTGTTTTCCTTCCTGACACGTTATACACTTCACATTACTTGCTCGTAAACCAAGTTTTAAATCTGCAGTATTTTCAGTCAACTTATTCAAACTTTGAAAATTTAGATGGCCCATCCTTTGGTGCCACAGGTAAGTATCTTGCTCGATAACATCTGATATGCAAGCATGAGCTTCATACATGTTCAAACGGTACATATTATTTATCAAGCTTGCTGTTGCTACTACTACATTGTTTATGTTTAGTATAATACAGCCATCTTTATTGAACTTTACTTGGCCACCATTCTTTATTATTTGACTCACCGACAGCAGGTTTGTAGCTAGTTCAGGCACATAGAGCACATTTGTAAACAGTATTTCATTTGGTTGACCTCTCTCATTATCAACACATAAGCTTATTTTTCCAGAGCTTTGAACAGGTAATGATTTATTATTTGCAACTTTAATAGTTTTTATATCTGGATTTGTTTCTTCTATAAACAAATTCTTGTGTTTGGTCATGTGGGCCGAGGCTCCAGAATCAATATACCACTCATCGGAGTAACAGGAAGAGGCTATAAATACAGCTGCATATGATGATTGGTTCTGTTTACTTTCCTTATTCTTCTGATACTTGTTAGGTTTTGATTTACACTCAGGACTTTTATGACCATATTTGTTGCAAGTATAACAGCGAGGTCCTTTTGAAAAACTTTTATTTTTATTATGAAACTTCTGACTCGACGCGAAAGCAGTTGAATTTGTTGAATCAGATTCTGTTTGTTTGACATCTTGTAGAATTTTAGATTTTATTGAGTCAGAGCTAATCTTCATACCTGAACTTTCAATGGCTATTATCATTGGCTTGTAACTTTCTGGAAGGCCGGACAATAGAAGTGTGCCAAGCCACTCGTCGTCTACATGAAAGCCAATATTTCTTAATTTGTGAGCTGTTGTCATTATCTTGCTGACATACTCTTCCACATTTGAACATCCTGCTAGTGTAGTATTGCATAAGTCTCGTAGGAGACCAACCCGGCGTGTTAGTCCTGAGTCATCGAACGCACGAGATAAGTTATTCCAAACCTCCTTTGCAGTGCTTGATTCTTGAATATGAATATAATTCACGGGATCCACAAGAAGAATTATCTTTGATCTGGCCTTGGTGTCACGCTTTTGATCGATTTTATCGATGGATTAGAAGGTTCGACGCAGTCCCATAACTCTTCATGTTCCAAGTAAGTTTTTACTGCAAATCGCCAGGTTGCATAGTTATCACGGCCGGTTAATTTTTCAATTAATGCCAATGAGTTATTTGACGATGACATCTTATTTGTTTATCGGAAAACTTTTCTTGAAAACTGAGCACGTTGTGGTTGAGGTTATGTGTTTTGAAGACGTATTTAACACTGAATTTAGTTACTGATTTTTACTAATCGGACTACTGGGCCCATAACCTGTTAATTTTTAATGGAAACAAGTTGGTTTTTCTAGTAAAAATAACTTTTACTTTATTTAGTTTGAGAAAACAATACATAGGCTACTAGTGATGTTTACAGAGTATATATTAGGTTAAAGATAAGAGAAAAAGCATATTAATACAACTCAAGTCAATGGAACAGAAGGCGCGAAATTTAAATATTACAACAATGTCATACACATTTTTTCCGTAACTATAAGAGCTATATTGTTGGAAACTTGATAAGTTCGGTGAACCGCATTAAGATTTTCATACTTAGAACTGAAACTCAATTTTTTTCTTCATACCTTACTCATACTTCATACTTGTGTGGTATCTATGGATAGGTCTTTAAAAATGACATATAGGTTTCTAATATATTATTTTCCCAAACTGAATAGTGTGCGCGAGAGACAGACGCTTCCAAAGAGGAAATCTCATGTCGGCAACGTGCAGTGTGGTTTCTGTGGGGGTTTCAGATATGCTGCGAATCTCACAGAAACCGTATGTACTATATGCATCTATAACCACATACTAGGTGGGCATCTAAGCATTCGTTTCTCAATTTTTGTCACTAGGTACATCCTCGTTTTTAGGGTTCCGTAGCCGAATGTCAAAAAACGGAAACTTTATGGATTCATATTTTTGGGGTTCCCCATACTTAGAACTGAAACTCATTTTTTTTTCACTAAATCCATACGTGTGGGTTATCTATGGATAAATCTTCAAAAAATGATACTGAGGTTCTAATATATATTTTTTCTAAACTGAATAGTTTGCGCGAGAGAGACGCTTCTAAAGTGGAAGCATGTGTCCCCCCCCCCAACTTGTAAAATAAGGGAATGATAAATGTAAAAATAATATATGATGTATATTACCATTCAAACTTCCACCGAAAATTGGTTTGAACGAGATCTAATAATTAGTTTTTTTTAATACGTTATAAATCGTAAACCGCATTTTACCTTTCATTCAATCAACTCCAATATAATAAAGAATAAAAAAAACTTTTATTCAGATGTATAGTGGCCTCGGACTAGCGCACGTAACGCTCCGTGACTCGCACTTGGCCGGTTTTTTAGAACCAGGAACATGGCTCCAAAAATTTTCTCGCCATTTTTCCAAGCATGTTTGTTTTCATCTGCCAAAGTATAGATGTACAGAAATTTTGAAACACTTGATATAGAAGCTCGTTCTCATACACAAGTACGAGTATCATATTACTTATGATGAAGTGCTTACCTCGGGTGAACTTCGACTTCAAAACTTCATCCCGACCTTCAGGTTT
>JAYEAL010000458.1:0-27332 GCA_036419045.1 Scirpophaga incertulas
GGCTGTATTAGACACCTAAAACCCTTTCATTTGATACCCATGAAGCCTGGGTTGGAAAACAAAACCGGTCCGCCGTTTTGAGAGCGGCGGCCATTTTGAATTTTTTTCATTGTCTCTAACGCGGCTGTATTAGACTTGCAAAACCCTTTCATTTGATACCCATATTGTAGGGATTACTGTACAAATGTTATTTGGCGTTTTTGGACCGGCGGCCATATTGGTTTTTTAACGTTGCCACTAATAGGCTTTGATAGTGCTGAAAAAATCCTTTCATTCGATACCCATGTCACCGTATCGGCATTGAAAACCGCGAGAATAAACCAAAAAGAGGATATTAACCATTACAAAATGGCCGCCAGCGCCGCCGCCATCTTGAAAATGTCAAATGTCAAATTTTTACAGTATAGTAGACTAAACCGCTCACCGATTGGCGGTAACTGCGGGCGCGCAACTGTCATCGGATCGCGTCAAAAAAATTCGCAAATTCGCCGAAATCGAAATCTGCAATAGCGTGATTGCCATATATCTGGCCCAAAATAGTAGTAGCAATTACCATATATCTGGCCCAAAATAGTAGTAGAAATTATCAGCGAGGCCCGGTCGACCCCGCCATGTGAAAAAAAATTCGAAAAACACGCGATTTTTACGTTCTCCCTTAAAATCGGGGAAATTACCCCAAAATCTGGGTAAATTACCCCACTGTTCGATGCGGCTCACCGAGCACTACATAAGGTCACCTGGGGTTGTCAGTCGAAAAACGCCGGCAACCGCGCGAAAACCGCGATTTAATTCGAAATTGCAAACTTTTTACAAAATGGCCGCCGGCGGCGCCGCCATCTTGAAATGTCAGAGTTTCGGATTTCTCCCAATATCTGCACCGTATACGGGGTGGGATGACGTTTGTCCCGCGTCTCCAGCTCACCCCGATCTGGGAGATCAATTCGGGTCAAAGTCGGTCTGCGAAAAGATTCCAGCCTCCACGGAGGAGGCCAGTGTTGCCAGTGTAGAAAAATAAAAATACCAGAATGTCATAGAGGCCTCGCCGTCCTATAGGCCCATGGTATGGAAAAAATCCAAAAGTCGTTATTTCGATTTTCGCCTTTCGGGGCCCCTAGGGGAAAAACTACCAAAAACGGTAGAAATTTTCTCCCACCTGGCAACACTGCTCGCCAAGCTCCACCCCCGCCCGGAACATTTCACCCCGGTCGGAGGCCGCCATCTTGGCGAAAATCCGGTCCGAAAATCGCGTCAAAATTGGCGATCCAAGATGGCCGCCGGCGCCGCCGCCATCTTGAAAATGTCAAATGTCAAATTTTTCCAGTGTAGCAGACTAAACCGCTCACCGATTAGCGGTGACTGCAGGCGCGCAACTGTCATCGGCTCGCGTCAAAAAAAAAAATTGGCGGTCGGTCGAAAATTGATAAAAAATTGTCTACATTTGTGTCAGAAGAAAATAGAAAGTTTGTGCGGTCGTATATACACTAAGAAACTCACGGCGCTGTTGGTCGCGTGAGTGCGGCGGTGGCGTTGCTACTATTGAGATTTTCAAATAAAATCTTGTACAATCGCAAAGCGGCACATAAGCATATCGAAGTAAGTAAAAAAAAAATAAAAAGAAATTGTCATTTTACTATAACTCACATTTGGTTCCGTTCTACTCCTAAAATCCTTTCATTTGATACCCATATAGTGAAGAGCGCAAAAAAATGTCAGTCGCCATGTTGGATCGGCGGCCATATTGTAATTTTCGAAACATCACTTATGTCGTCGTGTACTATTTGTCAAGGCCTTTCATTTGATACCCATAAACCCATAAAACTTGTATACAAAATTGTCTACGTTTGAAAATACACTAAGGAAGTCATGGCGTTTGTGGTTGCGTGAGTGCCGCGAGCTGCGCGCACCTCGCGGTGGTGTGGTATATCCCACTACTGAAAAAAAAAAATTGGTGGTCGGTCGAAAACTGGTGAAAAATTGTCTTCACTTATATCACATGAAAGGGGGGGGTGAAGTTGCTCGCGTCCGTAGGATTTACCATCTTTTCCTAGACCCACCCTACACGTGCCCCCTGGGTGGTGCCAAACGAGCGACAACGCCGAACAACAGGCGGCGGTCAACTAACCTGACAATAGGTAATCACAAGCCTTGAGGGACTAAATCCCCTCTAAAAGAGTGACTGCAGTGCCTTGGGAAAGCACTGTAAGTATTATCCCACCTTTTCTTTTAATAAGCCCTATAGTAGGTATGTAATAGCATCCTTATAAACGCATATCATATGTAATAGTATCTACACAATTATATAAACCTAATATCTATCTCCCCAACCACAGAACTGTAGGCGGTTCTGCTGGTCTCATATGTAATTATATCTACATTTACAGTCTATGTATTAGCGTCATACTCTTCATTATGTATATGTGCCTGGGCAAGCACCGAATATCCCCTTTAACTATAAGCCCAATTATTTATGTAAGTTTTCATTAAATATACATAAAAAATAAATCACCTACCTGCGCTCGGACCTGCGCAGTAGAGCCGTACGCAGGGAAGAAGGAGTCCTGGGCAGTTGAGTCGAGGCAGACCACCCGGCAACACGCTGTCTTCGGTCCCTATTTCAGGCTAAACGGTAGCCCTTGTGTCTAGCCAACATGAGGGAAATGGCCATCGTGTCCCGTCAGAGGGCCACAGGCGAGGTGGGGAGGGGGAAGCGGCGGGGTCATGCTGATGGGGTAAGGGTGCGCTGGACCAACTGGAGTGTCTGAAATCCGGCCCTCCAGCCTCGCATAGTGACGGTCCTAGACCTGACACGTCCGAACCCCTGATGTCGCACCACAACGCCAACCCTGTCCACCTATATTCGTGTGTAATCCTAGTGACCGTAAGGTGCACTCCCAGCTGCGGGCTCCATGGAGGGTGGGAAGCACACGAACGAAATTCAAACACTTTCTATATGGATAAGAAAGGATTTCTACTAAAAACCCAACTCATGTCTGAAGGGAAACCAGAAGACAAAACAACCTCAACAACCAGCGCTGGTGGGTCAGAAGCGGGCACATCCGCATCAGAACCCCGCGCAGTACTAACTTACACCCAACCCAAAGGGAAAGGGGGAAAAGGGCCCAAGGGACCAATTCCGACCCGCCCACCTAAACAAACCATGGTTAAGGAACAAGGAGAGTTGACCACGGCAACTGGAATGGTTAAGCCGGTGCGGGAGGTGTCGGACTCGGCCAGGGTACGGACATTGGCACCCAGCTCGCTGGAGCCGAAGGTCACGCGCTCGGTCGGGCCCGAGAACTCTCGCGCGACGGTAGGGAAGGCACCAGGGAACAACGGTTCTGCCCCCGCGATGTCAGTTGGCGGGGACGGCCCAACTGTCTTGACCGGGAAACCGGCGGACGTTCGGGTGGTCACCACAATCGGCGGCGAGAGGGCGGGTACTACGGGGTACTCAAATGCCGACCCTGATATACCATCGACCAGCAAAGAGGCGGGCGACTCTTGGATCTTGGTGGAACCAAGACACAAAAAACGGCCCGCAAACAACAATGTCGACCGCCCCCCGCAACCAGATGGCAAGGGGAAGAGGCCCAGACACCGACCAAACGCTGCCTATCGTAGGAAAATGCGAAAGAAACAGCTCACCCAACAGGCAGGGACCTCAACATCGGCCCCGGCTCAAAACCCTCCCCGACTTGCGAGAGACGAGACCCGCAGGAACGCTGCCGATACGATTAAGTTCGAGACGGTAACGAGCGATGGTACGTCAAACCAGGTCGGGTCGACGGGTTCTGAGGACCACACAAAGGCGTCGAAGAGATCGCTGGACGAAACGAGCACACCAAGAGGGGAGCATAAAAAGATGCGTACGGTGACCCCTCTCAGGAACTATGCCGCAGCCACGAAGTCTGAGATCATAGCGGCGATCACCACAGCGAACGTGGGGCATCTATCACGTTCCCAAGCGGACGAGGTCCAGGTGCTCCTTATGAACAAGCTCCGGATGTTCATAAGGGAACATAAACCACCTCCGGAAGAGAGACCAGTGTTCCAGGGCAAACCAACATACATCGATGGGTCACTGCAGGTTGGCTGCACCAACATGGAGGCCATGAAGTGGCTCACGACCGCAGTTGATGGTGTAAAGCTGTCCTCGGACGTGTGCCTGAAGGTTTGCAAACCATCGGAGATGGTCCGAAGGACAAGGTGCGGTATCCTTATACCGGAGCAGGCTTCGGCCAAGGATATCGGAGAGAGTCTCCAATACTTTAACTCTTGGGCAGTAGTCGAGAGGTGGACTGTTTACGCCACCCACCCCCAAGAAGCAGGAACCTTCGCCATCGTCGGTATCCCCGACGATATCGTACCAGCCCTCCTAGAAAGAGGTAGGAAGATGGCATACATGTTGGGGACAGTGTATGTCAGATTCGAGGTACGCAAGGGCAGATTCTCCATCACCCCACCCCAGCACCTGCGGCAGAGCACGCCAGAAGGTAACACCCGGATGGACACAGTGGCGCCAACCCCGGTAGCAAACACAGTGCAGGAACCCTCTTCCCCCGCCAGTACTCTCCTCGACGAGTCTGAGGACGCTCTCCTGGACAGTCAACCGACTGCCGAGGGGACGCCCGGGAATTCGTCGCGGGGTGGACAGGCGGGTTGGAGGAGCTCAACCTGAGCACCGGGGAGGACGGCGAAGAGTCCCCACTCATTTAAGGGCCAGGCCCTTCAAACCAACCTCCACCACAGTCTTACGGCAACTGCTCAACTGCGGAAGTGGATGGAGGGAAACAACAGTGCCGTTGCCCTGCTTCAGGAACCATGGCTCTCCAGGGCAGGAACAATACAGGGCCTAAGCAACTTAAATGGTAAGCTGATTACTTCATCAGAACCCTACCCCAGGGCCGCCATATTTGTGACTAACAACATTGAAACATATGTATTAACAGACTTCTGTTCCAGAGATATAACATCAATTGTGATCGGTTCCGGCACAAATAAAACAGTCCTGTCCTCAGTATACATGCCGGAGGGGGAGGAACCGCCACCGCATGACATGGTGCGGCTGGTCCACCACTGCGAGGCGGAAGGGCTGAACCTCGTCATTGCAACAGACTCCAACTGCCACCATACCATCTGGGGCAACAAAGAAACCAACAGCAGGGGTAAGGTACTTTTAAATTATCTCTCCACCACTAACCTAGACATACTGAACAAGGGCAACAAACCTACCTTTGTCAATAGACGCGCCCAAACTATCATTGATTTAACACTAGCCAACGAAGGGGGAGCTAATATGATCACCAATTGGCACGTGTCGGATGAAGCCTCATGCTCGGACCACAGATGGATTAGATTCGAACTGGGGCTAAACACGACCACCAACGAACCACACCGCAATCCACGGAAGACCAACTGGCTGGCCTACCAGCACCTGATAGAGGAAAAGCTCAAAGATCTCGTCTACCCTGAACAGATTCAAGATGCACAGGAACTGGAAGATCTTGTTACCAAACTAAACCTAGCAATAACAAATTGCTACAAAACTACCTGCCCTCTCGTGGACCCCAATAAATCTAACAGAAACAACTGCCAATCATGGTGGGGTCCCGAGCTAAATAGACTGAGGAAAAATGTCAGGAAAACTTTCAACAGAGCTATGAACACGTCCAACAACCATGACTGGGACAAATACTACGAGGTAAAATCCATGTACAAGAAACGCATACGATACCGAAAATCGGAAGCCTGGAAGAAGTTCTGTGGAGACATAGAATCCTTTCAACAAGCCAACAGGGTCAGGAAATTATTAAGCAGTGGCCCGTCGCTGAGAATGGGATCACTGCTGAAACCTGACAACACCCACACCAAATCACCAGAGGAAGCGGATCGAGTACTACTAGAGACCCACTTCCCGGACTGCATAATCACAAAGGACCTGAAATGGCCTGTATCAGACTACACCACAAATAATGAACACAGGGAACTAGCAAGACAGGTCGTCACCCCAGATAGAATCAAATGGGCTATAAAAAGCTTCCAACCTTACAAAGCGGCTGGCTATGATGAAATCTTTCCAGCTCTTTTACAAAATGGAGGACCAAAACTATTGATGTTAATCCACACCATACTAATATCAAGCTTGGCTCAAGGATATATCCCAGAACACTGGAGAGAAGTCAGAGCCATCTTCATCCCAAAACCCGGTAAATCAAGTTACTCCGAGGCAAAATCTTACAGACCTATAAGCTTAACGTCTTTCCTCCTAAAAACTTTGGAAAGACTATGTGATAGATACTTAAGGGACGGAGCGCTGAGACACCTCCCGCTTCATCACAATCAACATGCCTACAGCTCAGGCAAATCAACTGAAACAGCTCTCCATGCCGTAGTCACCAAGATAGAATCGGCAATAGAGAACAAAGACGTATGCTTGGGTGCTTTTATAGACATAGAAGGTGCCTTCGATAAAACGAACTTTAACAGTATAAATACAGCCCTCGAAAGACATAAGGTAAATCACACCATAATAAGATGGATTCAGAACATGCTTAGATTCAGAGTAGTTAGATTAGACAACAACCAAGCACAGGGGGCAATAGTGGCCAGAGGTTGCCCACAGGGGGGAGTACTTTCACCACTACTCTGGAACTTGGTTGCCAACGAACTCATAGAAAAGCTAAACAGGAAAAGTTACTTCACAATAGGTTATGCTGACGACCTGGCTATACTGATTTACAGCAAATCGACATATATGGCCTGCGACCTGATGCGAAGAGCTTTCCTCGTAGTAGAAAACTGGTGCGCTGAGTATAAATTAAATGTCAACCCATCGAAAACAGAACTCGTATTGTTCACAAAAAACGTGTACTCGGAAACTACAGACTACCGAAACTCCTTAACACCGAACTCCCACTCAAAACGGAAGTTAAATATCTCGGTATAATACTTGATAATAAATTATCATGGTCAAAACACATAGACTCCAAACTTGAAAAGGCCAGCAACACCTTCTGGCAATGCAGAAGGATGCTAGGCAAAAGATGGGGTCTGAACCCCAAGCTCACGCTTTGGCTGTATACCGCCATCATCCGACCAATGATAAGCTACGGAGCACTGGTCTGGTGGCGTAGAACAGAACTGTCCACCGTAAAACAGAAACTACAAAGTTGGCAAAGATTGATAAGCATGGCAATCACGGGTTGTATGAGAACAACCCCCTCTACTGCACTAGAAGCCTTACTCAATCTAACACCACTTCACCTCTTTGTACAACAGGAAGCCACACTCACAATGATTAGGCTAAAGGAACTGGATCTTCTCAGCAAGACCCCTACCCCACACACGCGCTCCCTGAAGGAAGCCATGATTGAACTCCCCTTGATGGAGCCCCAAACGACGGAATGTACATCCGATACTGCTTCGACAAGAAGTACAAAATCCAGCTCCGTGATGACGGAAAGGAAGGCCTCAACTTAAAAGATCTAAGAATCTTCACAGACGGATCCAAAACAGATTCGGGATCAGGATGTGGTGTTTTCTCATATGACTTTAACATGAACATCTCCATACCTATGGGAATGCATAACACCGTATATCAGGCTGAATGCGTGGGAATCATTACCGCCGCCAAAGAAATACTGAGAAGGAACATAAAGGACAACACATAAGAATCTTAACGGACAGTAAATCTGTATTACAATCACTGTCAAACAACCAATGCTACTCTACATTAATCCACGAATGCCACCACGTCTTGATGATGGCAGGAGGGAGAACTTCATCACCCTACAATGGATAAAAGGTCACAGCAACTCGTGCGGCAACGACAAAGCGGACGAGTTAGCTCGAAGAGGATCAGGAATGAAGGTCTACGGACCAGAACCAATAGTGCCTCTCCCCAAACAATGGTCTAAAACCAAATAAGAAACAAAACTAAGCAGCTCCATAGCGAAACCTGGAGAAACACTGAAGACTGCAAGCAAACAAAGGCTGCATTACCAGAAATAAACACAAAACTGTCAAAGAACATCCTTAAACTAAACAGGAAACAACTCAATCAGATAACCGCGGCAATAACTGGCCACGGACCTTTTAACAAACACCTCTTCAACCTAGGTTACACTGACAGCCCCATGTGCAGAGCATGCTTGGAGGCAGAAGAAACGGCCGCACATGTGATCATGGAGTGTCCAGGTGTGGTGGACTACCGGGTAAGACATCTCGGACAGCCGAGCTCACTGCCGGAGGTTTTCGGTAAGTTAAAAAACCTATTGAAATTTCTGGACGAGCTAAGCTGGCGAGAATAGCAACATCATTCCCACACACGCAAAATAGGCGCTTAGACGTCGAGTTGCGGAAACCAGCCCGTTTGACCTTATACCTTATACCTTATCACATGAAACTACAAAACCGCGTACGGTTGCAAAAACACTAAGAAGCTCACGGTGAGTGTGGTCGCGTAAGTGCCGCGAGGTGCGCGCACCTCGCGGTGATGTGGTCTATACCACTACTGAAAAAAAAATTGGCGGTCGGTCGAAAACTGGTGAAAATTTGTCTCTATTTAAGTCAAAACCAACTGAAAAGCCGCGTGCAGTTGTAAACACACTAAAAAACTCATAGCGCTGGTGGTTGCGTGAGTGCCGCGAGGTGCACGTACCTCGCGGTGGTGTGGTCTAACCCACTACTGAAAAAAAAATTGGCGGTCGGTTGAAAATTGGTGAAAAATTGTCTCCATTTAAGTCAAAACAAACTGAAAAAGCGTGTGCAGCTTAAAATACACTAAGAAGCTGACGTCGATTGTAGTCGCGTGAGAGCCGCGAGGTGCGCGCACCTCGCGGTGGTGTGGTCTATCCCACTACTGAAAAAAAATTTGGCTGTCGGGCAAAAATTGGTGAAAATTTTTCTCCATTTAAGTCAAAACAAACTGAAAAACCGCGTGCAGTTATAAACACACTGAAAAAGTTATGGCGCTGGTGGTCGCGTAAGTGCCGCGAGGTGCACGCACCTCGTGGTGGCGTTGATCACAATGCGTTTTTCAAATAAAATCATGTACAGTTGCAAAGCGGCACAAAAGCATATCGAGGTAAGTAAAAAAAAAAAAAAAGAAATTGTCATTTTACTATAACACACATTTGGATCCGTTCTACTCTTAAAGTGCTTTCATTTGATACCCATATAGCGAAAATCGCAAAAAAATGTCAGTCGCCATGTTGGATCAGCGGCCATATTGAAATTTGAGAAACGTCACTAATGGCGTCGTGTTCTACTCGTCAAGACCTTTCATTTGATACCCGTGAAGCCTGGGTTGGAAAACAAAAGTGGTCCGCCATTTTGAGAGCGGCGGCCATTTTGAATTTTTTTCGATGTCTCTAACGCGGCTGTATTAGACTTGCAAAACCCTTTCATTTGATACCCATGAAGCATGGGTTGAAAAACAAAAGCGGTCCGCCATTTTGAGAGCGGCGGCCATTTTGAGAGCGGCGGCCATTTTGAATTTTTTTCATTGTTTCTAACGCGGCTGTATTAGACACTCAAAATCCTTTCATTTGATACCCATAATAAAGGGATTACAATACAAATGGTACTTGGCCGTTTTGGCCCGGCGGCCATATTGGTTTTTTAACGTTGCCACTAATAGGCATCGATAGTGCTATAAAAAACCTTTCATTCGATACCCATATCACAGTATCGGGATTGAAAACCGCGAGAATAAAGCAAAAGAGAATATTAACCATTACAAAATGGCCGCCAGCGCCGCCGCCATCTTGGAAATGTCAAATGTCAATATTTTCCGGTGTAGTAGACTAAGCTCCACATCGGTCGAGCATAACTGCAGGCGTGCAACTGTCATCGGTTCGCGGCAAAAAATTCGCAAAGTCGCCGAAACCGAAATCTGCCATAGCGCCCAGTTGTTGGCGATGCGCTCATATCGTTTTAGTTAAGATTTATAAAATATTGTAAGGTAGATTTGTAAGAAATTTAAATTTTCCGTTGGTTTGTCACCGCCGGCAGTCTGCGACCGTCTGCGTTAGACAACCATTCGATTACTCCAAACTTTATGTATTTTCGTGCTGTTTAGTTGCAATAAACCTTTATTTCTACCACTCAGTTCGCCTATTTGTATTACGGGACCTAGAAAGTGTACAAAAGTGGTCTTCGAGACGGATTTTAATGTTCCACACGCCAAAACCTAAAATGGTGAACACGCGTAGTACTGTGCGTCGCGAACCAGAGGTGGTGGACTTACGCTCCCAGCAACAAAGTGTGCCACAAAAATTGGAATTCGACACAAATAAAGAAGTCACGCCTTGTGCCGGAATGTCTCGATTGCCAGGTTCAAGTGTTAAGTGTGAAAACCTGCAGCAACCACCAAGTAAGTCCTTTCCTGCCAAAAGCATGTCAAGAAGGTCTTCTACGTCGATAGTGCAGGCACGAAAGAAACAGCTGGAGTTAGAAGCAGCAAAACAAAAAGCTAAGATTCAAATGGAGTTGATAGAAAAACAATTGGAAGCAGATATTGCAGAACTCAACAACGATGTATACAGTTCACAACACGAAGACGAGCCCATTACACGCGACGTCGAAAACTGGCTGGAGAAAAGCTGTCAGCAATCGGAAAGGTTTGCCCCCGAAATGGACATACCTGCGGGTGATCCTTGTACATTCGCGCAACATCATGGTCAACCATTGGCATCACGAAAGGATGCTAACAGCGGCGATACCGTACACTTGCTAGCGACAGCCCTTAAGGACCTGGCTGCTGTTTCCACGTCAAAACAACATGACGGCAATTTGTTGAGCGGTTTGTGTACTCCTAAAGACTTACCGGAATACTCGGGTGAGCCCATGGAATGGTTGTACTTTAAAGAAGCATATTACGAATCTACTGAAGTATGCAAATTCAGTCCTAAAGAAAATCTATGGAGACTGCGTAAGTGCTTAAGAGGTACTGCTAAGGAAGCTGTCGCCGCTTTGCTAATTAGCGCGACATCCCCTGATAAAATAATGTCGACTCTAGAGCTTAGATTTGGCAACCCTGATCTTATCATTTCAAAGATACTACAAGAAATAAAGAGACTGCAACCTTTACAGAATGATTATCAAAAAGATATCGTAACATTCTCCGTGAAAGTGCAGAACATGATAGAATCTATTAGATCTTTGAAACGTGAAGAATATTTAGAAGGCATGAATATAGTGTCTATTATAATTTCAAAGTTACCTACAATTTTGACATCAAAATGGTCTGATTATAGTTATCCTCTGATAACACAAGGAATAAAGTCACGTTTATTAATTTTGTCTGATTTTCTAAACGAAGAAGCAATTAAAATTTCTACAACTGCAAATGTTTACTTTATGACGCATCGCAATGAAGTAAACAACAGATATAAGCAGATTGAATATACATCTAATCGAGCGCACACAGTTTTAATGCAATCAGATTGCGAGAAAAATAGCAAGTGTCAGTTTTGTCGTAAATCAATGCATAGTTTACCGGAATGTAAACAATTCAAGAAGGCTTTGCGCAAGGTACGGTGGGAGCATGCAAAACGTCACAGAGTGTGCTATAAATGTTTAACTTCGCGCCACAACAGAGAAACTTGCACTGCGCCCCTGTGTGATATTGATAACTGCGGTCAGGCGCATCATAAATTACTACATTACCCAAACACAAACAGCCAAGCTGTGACAACGCAACAACCGCAGTGTTCCACGAGTGTAGTTACCGAAACAATTAATCATATAAACGCAAGTGATAAACAAGTGTTTTTAAAAGTATTAGCCGTGCGTATTCACGGCCCAAATGGTGTTATAAATGCAAGTGCATTAATCGATGATGGTTCTACCGTAACCTTGATAAGTAGGTCACTGGCGGAGAGCGCCGGGCTGCGCGGGCAGCGCCAGCCGCTGCGCGTGCGCGGCGCCTGGCTACAAGACGAGCTGTGTATGGACACTTGCGCGGTAAATTTGAATGTGTCAGGTATGGACAATAAAGTTTATTCTATTGCAGCCCGTAGTGTTGAAAACTTGAATTTACCTGTTCAAAAAATGTCATTAGCTTCATATGATAATATTGAATGTTTTTCGGATATAAAACATAAATTATGTAATTATGACTTACAGCCCGAATTGTTGATAGGGCAAGATAATTGCCATTTACTCGTGCCGTTAGATGTAAGGCTAGGAAAGATAAATGAGCCATCTGCTACTCTTACTCCCCTGGGTTGGTGTGTACACGGCAACCTAACGGTGTCGCGGGGCGGCCATGCCTCTTCTCATGTTTTTTATGTGTCTGATGTGGTAGACAATTGTGATCGAAGCGAACGCCTGCTACAAGACCTGCACCACGAGGTCCGTCGGTCTTTTGCCTTAGACTCTTTAGGTATCCTAGGGAAACCACGAGAGAATGCCGACGACGTTCAAGCCGTCGCGTGTCTCCAGGAGACAGCAAAATTCATCGATGGCCGCTGGTATGTCGGCCTACCATGGCGTGATGGCAATTTCAAAACACCAAATTCATATCCCAACGCTATGAAAAGACTAAAAGGCATCGAGCAGAAAATGCGTAGGAACTCGGGCTTTGCTTGTAGGTACAAGGAAAGAATCGAGCATTTATTAGTAAACGACTTTGCTCAAGAGCTTAATAATACGTGCGTCACACCAAACACTTGGTATTTGCCCCATTTCGGGGTCGATAACCCCAATAAAAGTAAGCTGCGTTTGGTTTTTGATGCTGCAGATAGCGTAGATGGGTTTTGTTTAAATGATTACTTGCTTACTGGTCCAGACTTGTTGTTACCACTTTTTGGTATTATGCTGCGCTTTAGGGAATTCAAAATAGCAGTGACCGGTGACATAAAGGATATGTTTTTAAGGATTAAAATTAATCCGCAAGACCAGAATGCATTCCGTTTTTTATGGAGAGAAAATTCTACTGAACCCGTTAAAACTTACGTTATGACGTCATTAATTTTTGGTGCTAATTGTTCCCCCTTTATCGCTCAATTTATAAAAAATAAGAACGCCCAACGGTATGAGTCGTCAATGCCGGCTGCAGTGACTGCTATTTTGAAGTCTCACTATATGGATGATTACATCGATAGCCTGCCCGACGAACAATCCGCAATAAATATGATTAAAGATGTAACTGCCATACATAGTTCGGGTGGTTTTCATATTCGGAATTGGACTTCGAACAGCGAAGCCGTACTTGAATGCATACCAAAAGAAACTTTAGGAAATGTTGCAATTAGGTTCAAAATCGGCCAGAATGATGAAAGTGAACGGACCCTTGGTGTTTTATGGTATCCCAAAGACGACAAAATAGGATTCGATGTGTCGTTCAAACGTATTCCTGATAACATTATTCAATGTCAACAAAAACCTACTAAAAGACTTATGTTACGAGTTGTAATGTCCGTATATGATGTTTTAGGTTTCCTTTCCCCTATTACAATTCAAGGAAAAATAATGCTTCAGGATACTTGGCGACAGAACGTAGATTGGGATGAATTTGTTCCCGATGACGTATTCAACAAATGGTGTAAATGGATTAAAATTATAAGTTCGATAAGTCAAATACGCGTCCCTAGATGTTATAGAAACACAAATTCACTTATTTCTCTTAGCAAACCGGTTTTGAGGCGAGGCGTAGCGGCTGCGATGTCCGCTGAACTTACGTCATCGTCTACGATCCAGTGCTACGATATGGGTGCGTCTACGACTGCTACGGCCACCGGTCTCGTGTATGGCGATCTCCAGTTACATGTTTTTAGTGATGCTTCTTCCAAAGCAATGTGTGCTGTAGCGTATTGGCGTTGGGTCGATAATGGCCAAATCTGCGTTGCTTTTATAGCTAGCAAATGCCGCGTGTTGCCGGTTAAACCAATAACAATACCGCGCGCGGAACTTCAAGCAGCGTTGTTAGCGGCTAGGCTAGCCGATTCAATTGTAAAAGAACATCGGTTAATTCCAGTAAAGCGTTTCTTCTGGTGCGATTCTACGACGGTTATTTATTGGATAAAAAATAACACTCGTAGGTATAAAGCTTTCGAAGCAAATAGGCTCGAGGAAATTGATGAGCTCACTTGCATAAATGAATGGCGTTATGTTAATACTATATTGAACGCCGCAGATTTAGCAACGCGCGAAGAATTTGATTTAGATTTATTTAATAATGTTTGGTTTTCAGGACCTAAGTTTTTATACGAGGCTGAGTCATTGTGGCCTGTGAACATTGTTCAGCCCGAAATATTAGAAGTTGAATCAGCTTACGTGATGGTTGTCCATAACAGTTCGGTTTCATTGCCTGTACCTGATCCAGTTCGCTTTTCTTTCTGGTATCGTTTATTAAGAGCGACCGCTATGGTTTTAAAATTTGTTAATATATGCAAGAAACTACTTGTAGATGTTGACAACAGTTTGATTCAACAGGCTGAGCGATTGTTGATTATGCAAGCACAGGCTGACTCTTTTTCTGAGGACATAAATTCGATTAAAAATAGTAGCTGTGTGAAACGAACTAGTAGGCTACTTACTCTATCTCCGTTTTTAGATGAAGATGGTTTGTTACGTGTCGGTGGCCGCATCGACGCTGCTATTGGCGTCACTACGGAGTTGAAGCGACCTGTAATCCTCGATGGCCGGCACCCAATTGCTTGTCTCATTATCAGGCACTATCACATAAAGTTTGCTCATGGTAATAACGAAACGGTAGTGAACGAGATTAAGCAGAGGTATTGGTTGTTGAGGTTGAGGCCTTCGGTAAGAAGTATCGCTTCGAGATGCATGTTTTGTAGGATACAAAAGTGTAAACCACAAATTCCTAGAATGGGAGATCTGCCATCCGCTCGAGTTGCCCATCATCAACGCCCGTTCACATTCTGCGGTTTAGACATGTTCGGACCTATGGAGGTTACTGTTGGCCGTCGGCGAGAAAAGCGATACGGTGCACTTTTCACTTGTCTAACCGTTCGGGCCGTAAATATAGAGATTATGCACTCGCTAAGTACAGATTCCCTCATCATGGCATTGCGTCGTATGGCTGCGAAGCGTGGTTGGCCACGTAAGTTATTTTCTGATAACGGGACAAACCTTAGAGGGGCCGATAGAGAACTACGTGAATCAATGCAGCACTTAGATTTAAAAAAATTAAAAGAAGAAGGTATGAAGAACGAGATGGAGTTTAGTTTTATACCACCTCTCAGTCCCCACTGGGGGGAGCTTGGGAGCGTTTGATTCGAAGTGTTAAAACATCTCTTCGTGTTATATTAAAGGAACGTGCGCCAAGGGAGGAAGTTTTGACTACTCTAATGCTTGAGGTTGAAAACATGGTTAACAGTCGACCTTTGACGCATGTCTCAGTCGAACCGGGAGGTTACGAGACTTTAACGCCTAATCATTTTCTCTTAGGGTCGTCATCAAATATGCCTATAATCGGTGTTTTCGATTCATCCGACCTTTACCTCAGAAAGCAGTGGCGTATATCTCAGACACTGGCTGACATGTATTGGCGCAGATGGGTCAGGGAAATATTGCCGGATCTGCTACCTAGGCGGAAGTGGAATAGCGAACAAAACCCGATTAAAGTTGGTGCCTTAGTCATGGTGGTTGACCCTGATTCTCCGCGTAATATGTGGCCGAAAGGGATCGTCAGTCAGGTGTATGCAGGCAAAGATGGTCGTGTCAGAGTCGTTGACGTGAAGACACGGAGTGGCATTTGGCGTCGGTCAGTAGCACGCATCGCTGAGATCAAATTACAGGATGAGTGTTGAGCTCAACACTGGGGTGGGGGATGTTGGCGATGCGCTCATATCGTTTTAGTTAAGATTTATAAAATATTGTAAGGTAGATTTGTAAGAAATTTAAATTTTCCGTTGGTTTGTCACCGCCGGCAGTCTACGACCGTCTGCGTTAGACAACCATTCGATTACTCCAAACTTTATGTATTTTCGTGCTGTTTAGTTGCAATAAACCTTTATTTCTACCACTCAGTTCGCCTATTTGTATTACGGGACCTAGAAAGTGTACACCAGTGTTGCCATATATCTGGCCCAAAATGGTGGTAGAAATGATCAGCGAGGCCCGACCGACCCGGCCATGTGAAAAAAAATCGAAAAACACGCGATTTACGTTCTCCCCAAAATCGGGGTAAATACCCCAAAATCGGGGTAAATTACCCCACCGTTCGATGCGGCTCACCGAGCACTACAAAAGGTCACCCGGGGTTGTCAGTCGAAAAACGCCGGCAACCGTGCGAAAACCGCGATTTCATTTTTTACAAATTGCAACTTTTTACATAATGGCCGCCGGCGCCGCCGCCATCTTGAAATGTCGGAGTTTCGGATTTTTCCCAATATCTGCACCGTATACGGGGTGGGATGACGTTTGTCCTGCGACTCCAGCTCACCCCGATCTGGGAGATCAATTCGGGTCAAAGTCGGTCTGCGAAAAGTTTCCAACCTCCGTGGAGGCCAGTGTTGCCAGTGTAGAAAAATAAAAATACCAGAAAGTCATAGAGGCCCCGCCGGCCTATAGGCCCATGGTATGGAAAAAATTCAAAAGTCGTTATTTCGATTTTCGCTTTTCTGGGCCCCTAGGGGGAAAACTACCAAAAACGGTAGAAATTTTCTCCCACTTGGCAACACTGCTCGCCGAGCTCCACCCCCGCCCGGAACATGTCACCCCGGTCGGAGGCCGCCATCTTGGCGAAAATCCGGTCCGAAAATCGCGTCAAAATTGGCGATCCAAGATGGCCGCCGGCGCCGCCGCCATGTTGTTTTTCGCCGCGCGCTGCAAATTTCTCAAAAGTCGAGGACAGTCCTGATCACACGAAAAAAGAAAATCCCGGAAAAAACCAAACGCCGCGACAGTCGACGGTCGCAAACACGAAACGAGTTTTTCAATCCAAGATGGCGGCGGCGCCATTTTGTTTTTTCCCAGTTTGACAGCGGCACTGCATGCCTGTCAGATATAGAAAACCCCCCCCCAAACGCCATTAAAAACGGAGTCGATTTGGAAAAGTTGACATTTCGCGCCGGCCGCCATCTTGGATTTCAAAATCGAGCTATATCCCAATAGATCGGAAAAAAAATCTAAAAAATTCCACCTAAACATCAAAACACCCTCTAAACACCCTAAAAACACCCCTGATCAGTGAGTCAGTCAGTGAGTGAGTGGTAATCGAGCTTTATATATATAGGAGATATAGGAGATAGATAGATATAGATATATATAGACTAGACGTCGCTTGGCCGTCGGTCAAAAACAGGTGAAAAATTGTGACCATTTATGTCGCAAGAACTGTGTGAGGTTGTAAATACACTAAGAAACTCACGGCGCTGGAGGCGGCTGGCGGTAGCGTTGCTCACAATGCATTTTTCAAATAAAATCTTGTACAGTTGCAAAGCGGTACAAAAAAATTTTGAGGTGAGTAAAAAAAAATAAGTTGTCATTTTACTATAAATCACATTTGGTTCCGTTCTACTCTTAAAATCCTTTCATTTGATACCCATATAGTGAAAAGCGCAAAAAAATGTCAGTCGCTGTACGGGCAAGCCCGCACGATATTAGCAACTCAGGTAAACTGCATGCGGAGCGTTATTGTATGCCTGCTCGGGTTACGCGAGCTGTACTGTGTAGCGTCTTTAAAGTAATAAATCAGTGTGTATTTAGCAGCCACTCCGGGAAGTTTTATTATCAGTTATCATCCCCGTATATCATAAAAACACTAATGAGAGGTGGATGCAGCAATATCAGCACATCCCCCTTACAGTCGCCATGTTGGATCGGCGGCCATATTGAAATTTTTGAAACATCACATATGGCGTCGTGTTCTACTTGTCAAGGCCTTTCATTTGTTACCCATGAAGCATGTGTTCGAAAACAAAAGCGGTCCGCCATTTTGGACCGGCGGCCATATTGGTTTATTACGTTGCCACTAATAGGCTTCGATAGCACTGAAAAAATACGTAGACGTCGCTTGCTTGCCGCGGGGTGCAAGCACCTCGGGCCGAGTGGTCTATCCCACTTCTGTTAAAAAAATTGGCGGTCGGTCGAAAATTGGTAAAAATTGTCTCCATTTGTGTCAAAAGAAACTACATAACAGTGTACGGTCCCAAGAACACTAAGAAGCTCACGTCGATTGTAGTCGCGTGAGTGCCGCGAGGTGCGCACACCTCGTGGTGATGTGGTCTATCGCACTATTGCACTGCTCACTATTGCGTTTTTCAAATAAAATCTTGTACAGTTGCGAAGCGGTGCAAAAGCATATCGAGGTAAGTAAAAAAAAAGAATTTGTCATTTTACTATACTGCACATTTGGTTCCGTTCTACTTTTAAAATCCTTTCATTTGATACCCATATAGTAAAACGCAAAAAATGTCAGTCGCCATGTTGGATCGACGGCCATATTGAAATTTTCGAAACGTCACTTATGGCGTCATGTTCTACTCGTCAAGACCTTTCATTGGATACCCATGAAGCATGGGTTGGAAAACAATAGCTGTCCGCCATTTTGAGAACGGCGGCCATTTCGATTTTTTTTCAATTTCTCTAACGTGGCTGTATTAGACTTGCAAAACCCTTTCATTTGATACCCATATTGTATGGATTACTGTACAAATGTTATTTGCCGTTTTTGGATCGGCGGTCATATTGGTTTTTTACGTTGCCACTAATAAGCTTCGATAGCACTGAAAAAATACGTAGACGTCGCTTGCTTGCCGCGGGCTGCAAGCACCCCGCGGTGGAGTGGTCTATCCCACTACTGAAAAAAAAAATTGGCGGTCGGTTTTTTCGCATTTTGACAGCCGCACCGCATCCCCGCTACAGTAGTGATCACCCCCACCAAACGCCGTTAAAAACGGAGGCGATTTGAAAAAGTTGACATCTCGCGCCGGCCGCCATGTTGGATTTCAAAATCGAGCTTTATCCGGGTAGATCGGAAAAAAAATCTAAAAAATTCCACCCCAACATCAAAACACTCAAAACACCCTCTAAACACCTCAAAACACCCCTGATCAGTGAGTCAGTGAGTCAGTGGTAATCGAGCTTTATATATAATAGATAGAAATAGATAGACTAGACGTCGCTTGCTTGCACCCTACCGCGGGGTGCAAGCACCCCGCGGTAGGGTGGTCCATCCTGACTGTTTTTTGAAAGAAAGGGTGGTCTGTCAAAGTTGGTGTGAAAATGTCATCTTTTATGTCACAAAAATTAAATAAAGTACAAAACTGTGTACGGTCGTAAATACACTAAGAAGCTCACGTCGATTGTAGTCGCGTGAGTGCCGCGAGGTGCGCGCACCTCGCGGTGGTGTGGTCTAAGTATCCCACTTCTGTTAAAAGAATTGGCGGTCGGTCGAAAATTGGTAAAAATTGTGTCCATTTGTGTCAAAAGAAACTACAAAACCGTATACAGTCGTAAATACACTAAGAAGCTCACGGTGAGCGTGGTCGCCTGGGGTGCCGCGAGGTGCGCGCACCTCGCGGTGGTGTGGTCTGCCCCACCTTGAAAAAAAATTGGCCGTCGGTCAATAATAAACAGTCTAAAATTGTCTCCAGTTATGTGGTGTGGTCTATCCCACTACTGAAAAAAAAAATTGGCGGTCGGTCGAAAATTAGTAAAAAATTGTCTCCATTTGTGTCAGAAGAAAATACAACAGTTTGTGCGGTTGTAAGTACACTAAGAAGCTCACGGTGAGTGTGGTCGTTTGAGTGCCGCGAGGTGCACGCACCTCGCGATGGAGTGGTCTATCCCGCTTCTGAATAAAAAATCGGCGGTCGGTCGAAAATTGGTAAAAATTGTCTACATTTGTGTCAAGAGAAACTACAAAACCGTGCACGGTTGCAAAAACACTAAGAAGCTCACGGTGAGTTTGATCGCTTGAGACCCGCGAGGTGCGCGCACCTCGCGGTGGTGTGGTCTATCCCACTACTGAAAAAAAAAAATTGGCGGTCGGTCGAAAATTGGTAAAAATTGTCTCCGTTTGTGTCAAAAGAAACTACAAAACCGTGTACGGTTACAAAAACACTAAGAAGCTCACGTCGATTGTAGTCGCGTGAGTGCCGCGAGGTGCACGCCCCTCGCGGTGGTGTGGTCTATCCCACTACTGAAAAAAAAAATTGGTGGTCGATCGAAAATTGGTGAAAAATTGTCTCCATTTGTGTCAGAAGAAAATAAAAAAGTTTGAGGGTGTAAATACTTTGAGAAACTCACGGCGCTGTTGGTCGCGTAAGTGCGGCGGTGGCGTTGTTACTATTGAGATTTTTTAAATAAAATCTTGTACAGTTGCAAAGCGGCACAAAAGCATATCGAGGTAAGTAAAAAAAAAAAAAGAAATTGTCATTTTACTATAAATCACATTTGGATCCGTTCTACTCTTAAAATCCTTTCATTTGATACCCATATAGTGAAATTCGCAAAAAAATTTCAGTCGTTATGTTGGATCGGCGGCCATATTGAATTTTTCGAAACGTCACTTATGTCGTCGTGTTCTACTTGTCAAGGCCTTTCATTTGATACCCATAAAGCCCGGGTTGGAAAACGAAAGCGATCCGCCATTTTGAGAGCGGCGGCTATTTTGAATTTTTTTCATTGTCTCTAACGCGGCTGTATTACTCACCTTAAATTCTTTCATTTGATACCCATGAAGCATGGGTTGGAAAACAAAAGCGGTCCGCCATTTTGAGAGCGGCGGCCATTTTGATTTTTTTTCTATGTCTCTAACGCGGCTGTATTAGACTTGCAAAACCCTTTAATTTGATACCCATATTGTAGGGATTACAATACAAATGATACTTGGCCGTTTTGGACCGGCGGCCATATTGGTTTTTTAACGTTGCCACCAATTGGCTTCGATAGTGCTGAAAAAAAAAAATTGGCGGTCGGTCGAAAATAGGTGAAAAATTGTCTCCATTTAAGTCAAAACAAACTGAAAAAGCGTGTGCACTTTAAAATAAACTAAGAAGCTCACGTCGATTGTAGTCGCGTGAGGGCCGCGAGGTGCGCGCATCTCGCGGTGGTGTGGTCTATCCCACTACTGATAACAAAAATTGGCGGTCGGTCAATAAAAAAAGTCAAAAATTGTCTCCAGTTATGTCGCAAAAACTAAAAAACTCTGTGCAGATGTAAACACACTAAGAAGCTCACTACAAGTGTGGTCGCGTGAGTGCCGCGAGGTGCGCGCACCTCGCGGTGGTGTGGTTTATCCCACTGCTGGAAAATAAATTTGGCCGTCGGGCAAAAATTGGTGAACATTTGCCTCCATTTAAGTCAAAATAAACTGAAAAACCGCGTGCAGTTGTAAACACACTGAAAAACTCATGGCGCTGGTGGCCGCGTGAGTGCCGCAAAGTGCACGCACCTCGCAGTGGCGTTGCTCACAATGCGTTTTTCAAATAAAATCTTGTACAGTTGCAAAGCGGCACAAAAGCATATCGAGGTAAGAAAAAAAAAGAAACTGTCATTTTACTATAAATCACATTTGGATCCGTTCTACTATTAAAATCCTTTCATTTGATACCCATACAGTGAAAATCGCAAAAAAATTTCAGTCGCCATGTTGGATCGGCGGCCATATTGAATTTTTCGAAACGTCACTTATGTCGTCGTGTTCTACTTGTCAAGGCCTTTCATTTGATACCCACAAAGTTTGGGTCGGAAAACAAAAGCGGTCCGCCATTTTGAGAGCGGCGGCCATTTTGAATTTTTTTTAATGTCTCTATCGTGACTGTATTAGACTTGCAAAATCCTTTCATTTGATTCCCATATTGTAGGGATTACAATACAAATGATACTTAGCCGTTTTGGATCGGCGGCCATATTGGTTTTTTAACGTTGCCACCAATTGGCTTCGATAGTGCTGAAAAAAAAAATTGGCGGTCGGTCGAAAATTGGTGAAAAATTGTCTCCATTTAAGTCAAAACAAACTGAAAAAGCGTGTGCACTTTAAAATACACTAAGAAGCTCACGTCGATTGTAGTCGCGTGAGGGCCGCAAGGTGCGCGCACCTCGCGGTGGTGTGGTCTATCCCACTACTGATAACAAAAATTGGCGGTCGGTCAATAAAAAAAGTCAAAAATTGTCTCCAGTTAGGTCGCAAAAACTAAAAAACTCTGTGCAGATGTAAACACACTAAGAAGCTTACTACAAGTGTGGTCGCGTGAGTGCCGCGAGGTGCGCGCACCTCGCGGTGGTGTAGTTTATCCCACTGCTGGAAAATAAATTTGGCCGTCGGGCAAAAATTGGTGAAAATTTGTCTCCATTTAAGTCAAAATAAACTGAAAAACCGCGTGCATTTGTAAACACACTGAAAAACTCATGGCGCTGGTGGCCGCGTGAGTGCCGCAAAGTGCACGCACCTCGCAGTGGCGTTGCTCACAATGCGTTTTTCAAATAAAATCATGTACAGTTGCAAAGCGGCATAAAAGCATATCGAGGTAAGAAAAAAAAAAGAAATTGTCATTTTACTATAAATCACATTTGGATCCGTTCTACTCTTAAAGTCCTTTCATTTGATACCCATATAGTGAAAATCGCAAAAAAATTTCAGTAGCCATGTTGGATCGGCGGCCATATTGAAATTTTAGAAACAGCACTTATGTCGTCGTGTTCTACTTGTCAAGGCCTTTCGTTTG
Source organism: Scirpophaga incertulas (assembly GCA_036419045.1). Classification (NCBI taxonomy): domain Eukaryota; kingdom Metazoa; phylum Arthropoda; class Insecta; order Lepidoptera; family Crambidae; genus Scirpophaga; species Scirpophaga incertulas. The sequence continues at coordinate 22,644 of JAYEAL010000458.1, forward strand.
ATACCCACAAAGTTTGGGTCGGAAAACAAAAGCGGTCCGCCATTTTGAGAGCGGCGGCCATTTTGAATTTTTTTTAATGTCTCTAACGTGACTGTATTAGACACTCAAAACCCTTTGATTTGATACCCATGAAGCATGGGTTGGAAAACAAAAGCGGTCCGCCGTTTTGAGAGCGGCGGCCATTTTGAATTTTTATCAATGTCTGTAACGTGGCTGTATTTGACACTCAAAACCCTTTCATTTGTGGGGAACTGGGTTGTGTCATGTGGGGGTACAGGGTCGTTATTCCAGACAGTTGTAGGAGTAGAGTATTGGACGAGCTACATGAGTCACATATGGGAATCAGTAAGACCAAGGCCATGGCTCGCTTGTTATTAGAAGTTCATACACCCAGTACGTTGTTTCATTTGCTGCCGATACTTCAGTGGCGACGAGGATAAAAATATCAAGATGTCGTTCGGGAAAATCAATGAATTTGATGTGAGCGCCGGGAATTGGACGTCTTACGTGGAGCGACTCGAGATGTATTTGCGTGGTACTTGGGTGAACAAGGTGGAGAAAGAGTTGTGGTTACCAACACTGATTACGGCCGTTGGTGACGAGGCATACGAATTACTGAGCAGTTTAGTAAGTCCTGTTAAGCCGGCGGATTCGACATACGACGCTGCGGTGGCAGCGTTGCGGTACCACCTTCAACCTTTTTTTTTTTTTTTTTGTTCCCCTGAGGAAAATGCATTAAATTGCATACCCCGGCTGTGGCGAGCCGGGGTTATGTGGGGCTCTCCTCCCCAGAAGGGGGAGGCCTACCCACTAAAAACCTCAGGGATGACCTTCCTCAGGCATGTAGGGAGCCCCCGGGAACACAAAGGCCACTTCCGGGAACCCCCAGCCTCCGCTCCCCTCTCTAGAGGGGAGCCCTCCTCGGGGGAAGCTACCACCTCCCCCGGTCCCCTCCACCGACGACGCCCCCCGGCCACGGAAGGGGCGTGGTCCATCCCGGGTCGCCGTAGCGGTCGCCACTTCCTCGCGCCCGCCGGCGACCCGCGGCGGCGCCGCAGCTGTGCTACCGAGCCCGGCGCCGCCTCCTTCGAGCGGGATCGGCCATCTCCCGACCCCGCTCGGCGGCCTCCTTCTGGAGCATTACTGCTTCACAGAAGGAGGCCACAGCCCTCCAACCTCCCTCGTCCGCCAGCATTGCCGCAATCAATGCCGGCGGAGACAGATCTCGCCCGATCTCTGCGACCAAGACTCGGCGCTCGGAGGCCCACGCGGGGCACTCCGCCAGCGTGTGCTGGGCCGAGTCGAGGTCGGATGCGCAGTGGTGACAATGTGTCGATCCCTCCCGTCCTTTTTTTTTTTTTTTTTTTTTTTGTTTCCCTGAGGAAAATGCATTAAATTGCATACCCCGGCTGTGGCGAGCCGGGGTTATGTGGGGCTCTCCTCCCCAGAAGGGGGAGGCCTACCCACTAAAAACCTCAGGGATGGCCTTCCTCAGGCATGTAGGGAGCCCCCGGGAACAGAAAGCTTCTTCCGGGAACCCCCAGCCTCCGCTCCCCCGTCGACACAGGGGAGCCCTCCTCGGGGGAGGCTTACTACCTCCCCCGGTCTCCTCCACCGACGACGCCCCCCGGCCACGGAAGGGGCGTGGTCCATCCCGGGTCGCCGTAGCAGTCGCGACTTACTCGCGCCCGCCGGCGACCCGCGGCGGCGCCGCAGCTGTGCTACCGAGCCCGGCGCCGCCTTCTTCGAGCGGGATCGGCCATCTCCCGACCCCGCTCGGCGGCCTCCTTCTGGAGCATCATTGCCTCACAGAAGGAGGCCACAGCCCTCCAACCTCCCTCGTCCGCCAGCATTGCCGCAATCAATGCTGGCGGAGACAGATCTCGCCCGATCTCTGCGACCAAGACTCGGCGCTCGGAGGCCCACGCGGGGCACTCCGCCAGCGTATGCTGGGCCGAGTCGAGGTCGGATGCGCAGTGGTGACAATGTGTCGATCCCTCCCGTCCTATTCGACACAGATACTCACCGAAGCAGCCGTGCCCGGTGAGTATCTGAGTCAATCGGTAGGTGACCTCCTCCTTCCCGTTGAGCCAAGCTTCGAGGTGCGGGAGTACGGCACCGACGGCCCGCTGGCGCGCGCAGATCCGTAATTCGAGCTGCGCACGCCAGGCCGCCACAATCCGTCGGTGCCACTCCCGCTTAGGCACTTCGTGCGCGGGTTCCAGGGCGCTCCCCCCATCGCCCCCCCGGTCGACACGCCGCGACGCATACGTCGCCGCGTACATGTCGGCCAGGATGTCGAATGGGGGGGAACCACCTTCAACCTAAAACGTCAGTAGTAGCGGAACGCTACCGATTTCGACAGAGAAGGCTGTGCAGATGGCATCGGCCTTAGAAGCGGCGGAGCGAGATTCGGCTCAGTAGACGCATCTGGTGGAATGTTTGCAGGGAAGATGGGAACAGTGCATTCTGTTAAGGCGAAAAGGAGGAGCAGGGAGCAGGTTAGTGTTGGTGCCAAGTTCGAGCGTTGTGTGGCGTGTGGGTCCAGTGAACACAGCGGAGAGATGTGTCGTTTCAAAACATACGTGTGTAGCCGCTGTAAGAAAACTGGACATCTTCGGCGCGTATGCCCAGCTGGAACACGCAACACTGGAGGATGGAAGAAGTTGAACAGCGTCGAGGCGAAAGGATCTGATATAGATTCGGAACAGGAAGAACTGCAAGAGGATGTGCATCAACTTACTTTGAACTGTTACAAACCGGTGAGTCTTCAGATTTCTATTGATTCAGTGATGTTAGACATGGAAGTTGATACCGGTTCAGCAGTTTCTTGCATTAGCAAGAAAACATATGACAAATATTTTTCATGTAGACCAATAATTAAAAATAACGTTGTATTTAAATTTTATGACGGTACCTGTGTTAAGCCGTTAGGAATAATTAAGCCATGGGTAAATTTATAAAAAAAGTACCCGTTTGGAATTATTTGTTACTAGCTTTTGCCCGCGACTTCGTCCGCGTGGAATAGTGACTTCCGGCAGATTTTTGGTTTTTCCCACATAGTTCCCGTTCTTGCGGGATTTTCGGAATGGTCGAGTTTCCGCAGAATTTTTAGGATAAAACCTATGGTTTTTTTAAACGGTCATTGTGACTAAACCTTAAAAGATAGACATATGCCGTCGCGGACTTTTTTTTAGATCATGTATAGAGGAATAATTCTTTCATACATATTTTTTGTGTATCTTGAACCGTTTTCGCAGCGCACGCAAAGAAAGCCTTCAAAAATGAATAATTTTCCCCGTTTTTTACACATTTACCGCTCTGTCTTTGCTCCTATTGGTCATAGCGTAATGTTATTTAGCCTATAGCCTTCCTCGATAAATGGACTATCCAACAAAAAAAGAATTATTCAAATCGCACCAGTAGTTTCGGAGATTAGCGCGTTCAAACAAACAAACAAACAAACTCTTCAGCTTTATTATATTAGTATAGATAGATAAACGGGGGTACTACTTCATTACTAGGTAGACATTGGTTGACAGAGTTGGGTATAAAAATACCGTCATTTAAAAATTTTATGTGTCAACCCGAGGAAAAATTAACAATTACCGAAAGTAATGATTTTCACATTTTGTTCAACAGATATAAAGAGTTGTTCAGTGGTGGAATTGGACGGTTTACTGGGTGCAAGGCTCGATTACGGGTGCGAGAAGGGGCAACTCCAGTATTTTGCCGACCGCGGCCGCTACCCTACGCACTTCGGGAGCGGGTGGATGCGGAGCTAGATGCCATGCTCCGAGATGGTGTTATCGAGCCAGTGAACTGTTCAGACTGGGCGACACCGTTGGTGCCGGTACGTAAAGCGGATGGAGGGTTGCGAATTTGTGCTGACTATAAGGTTACACTGAACCCCGTACTGCTGGTCGATAGGTATCCTTTACCAAAAATAGCGGATGTTTTGGTTAATTTAAACGGAGCCCAACTATTTTCTAAAATCGATTTGTCACAAGCATATAACCAAATTGAATTGGACAGTTCCAAAGACTATAACTATGATTGATTGATTAATTGTTAGATTGACACAAAAGTTGAGAAACTGAGTTTTTTCATTCAATTCCTTGTTCCTATTGTGCAATTTAATTTTTATTGTCTCTAACGCGGCTGTATTAGACTTGCAAAATCCTTTCATTTGATTCCCATATTGTAGGGATTACAATACAAATGATACTTAGCCGTTTTGGATCGGCGGCCATATTGGTTTTTTAACGTTGCCACCAATTGGCTTCGATAGTGCTGAAAAAAAAAAATTGGCGGTCGGTCGAAAATTGGTGAAAAATTGTCTCCATTTAAGTCAAAACAAACTGAAAAAGCGTGTGCACTTTAAAATACACTAAGAAGCTCACGTCGATTGTAGTCGCGTGAGGGCCACAAGGTGCGCGCACCTCGCGGTGGTGTGGTCTATCCCACTACTGATAACAAAAATTGGCGGTCGGTCAATAAAAAATGTCAAAAATTGTCTCCAGTTAGGTCGCAAAAACTAAAAAACTCTGTGCAGATGTAAACACACTAAGAAGCTTACTACAAGTGTGGTCGCGTGAGTGCCGCGAGGTGCGCGCACCTCGCGGTGGTGTGGTTTATCCCACTGCTGGAAAATAAATTTGGCCGTCGGGCAAAAATTGGTGAAAATTT
>JAYEAL010000693.1:0-26394 GCA_036419045.1 Scirpophaga incertulas
TGACAATTACCTACAGTTCTCGTCGGCTATAAAATAATTCTGGGATACTCTGAGGGGCTCTCTCGCATAGGTTAAATTCTCTACACTCCACTGTCTTACAGTGTTCTTCTACTTCCAGTGATGCGATTTGTACGCTAGCCGCATAAAAAGTTACCTACTTGTATTTACATTTAAGATTTTAACTACCTACAGTATTTAAATACATTTTTTGTCTATATTTCAGGTGTGAGTCAAGGGCTAATTTCTAAAATCGTTAAAGAAGGGTATGCAGCAGAAGAAGCTGGTACAAAAATTCGGACTCCAGGCAAGGAGAGGAAACGTCAGAGTGGAGTTATTCATGTTGATGATTTTGGGAGTTATCCGGAGGAAAGTCCATGAATTTGACTCTTATAAAAACGAGTTACCAACTGTTAATAAGCTCCTAGAGGTCTTAAAAACAGAAATAAATTACACGGGACAAAGAGAAAGTCTACGAAAACTGCTCCACAAAATGGGATTTCGTTTTGAAAAGTCGCAGTCGAATCGTAAAACGCTCATGGAGCGGAATGAAGTATCAGCATGGAGAGCAAAGTATTTGCATGCTATAGAAAAAAATTATAAATCTCCGCAGCCTCGGCCACTAATTTATTTAGACGAAACCTATATACATTCATCGCATACATCAGCTAAATGCTGGCAAGGAGAGGGTGTAGATTAGGGTGGGTCGAAAAAAATCGATATTTTTTTTTTCGGATCGTAATACCGCGGAAAAGTTGCTAAATGGTATGACTAAAAAGAGGGAAAAATATTAAAATTATCGGATGTTATCTTCCGTTCGCGCATGAGCTCTAAAGTTTTGAAAAAAAATAATTTTTTTTGAAAATTTGTAATAATTTTTTTTTACGATATTTAATATGTTAATAGTGAAAAATGTCATCTACGACACACTAATAAAGTAATATAAAAATACCGGTATTGCACTTCAACATCTTCCGTTCGCGCACGGACATCCAAATATAGCCAAATTACAAGAAAATCAGATTTTTGTCCTATTTTCTTTTCATGTATAGTTACAGATATCAATAATGTAATACCTAATATCTGATTATACATGTTCTGATAGTTAAAGAAAAAAAAATTCAGACGTAATTAGGCTTGGTTTTTCGATCGCGCACAGCGATACAAAACTTACTGTCAGCGCCCTCTCCGCTGCAGGCCAGCGCCACTAGCGGGTCAACGACCCACGCCGCGTCACGTGATACCCCTCTCCGCTGCAGGCAGCCAAAACAGTGGTCCGCGCGCCATTTTGTGCGCCAGTCTGCTGTTGTCTCTTGAGTGCGGTGGATGTGTTGCGTAGTGTGTGTTCCAAATTTCATATTTCGGTGTAGTTTTTTGAACAATTGTGCAATGAATGATGGCATTATCAAAGACAGTGATCACTAGACAAGAATTCGAGTGTGTCTTTTTCGGTACACCAAGAGACTTGCCGCCTAACAAGCTCCCTACAGGAGAGGACGTTCTTCGATGTATATCGAATGAGAGGTATAATTTAGCAGTTAAAGTAAGCAACAAAAGAGTTAGTTTTGGACAAGTAGCCAATACAGTAGCTGGCAAAATAGTGTGTTTGTACAATAGAGCATCAATTCCCACCGTAAGTCATAAGAGAGTAGTACAACTGTTGACTGCACTGCATGACAAGTATTATAGTTTTAAGAAAATCTCATACTCGAGACAAAAACAAGGAAGTCTTTAAGAGAAACCTTGATGATTTTAAGAAAAAATGCTGTTTGCTTTTTGACATTGCGGCATGCAAATGCCCCATTGCCCTTGAATGTACCTGTCATAAAACACCGGATCAATGCCAGTGTATCTGCTCAATAACTTGTACTTGTGAAAAGCTTAAAAAATACCTTTACTTGAGCTGAAATTTATCTATTCACTACGCACTCACGGCATTGGCAAAATTGGAGGTGTGGACTTAAATGAAACAAAGAAACGTGCCAAATCTTTACAGAGGAAATCTCGTTCCAGCTCTTCAAAACCAAAAGTAGATGTCCAAGTTTCCGAAACTGAACAACGTGATGAATCCTTGCCCTCCAGTGACGTTTGCAGTGACAGTGACAAGAAAATTTGTAACGTGTTATTTTTTACTTATGCTTTCAGCACAATTTAATCATCAAAATACTTTTAATTTCATTATTAATTTACAAATTTAATTCTTGTTTACATGTCCTATTAGGATTTTGTGACAGATTATTTAGTTTTTTTGTTAACCTTTTTAAGTGAAAGTAAGAGTGAAGGGATCGGAACCTGTACAGCCTCAGCATAAATGCAATTTTTTTGTCTTAATTATATTTCATAAATTTTACTTATAACAAGATGGACATAGGGACAAAACATTTAGTTTCTGTATTCATTTAATCAGCATACAGATGGTGTTGAGTCTGTGATAGGAGTTTTAGTTGGAATTGTAATTTAGAACTTAAATTTCAATATACAGATCTATGGTTTTAGAGGTTTGATAGGGTGAAGCCATGGACTGTTATACGTAAACCTCAACATATTGTCATAACTAATATATACTTAATATTATCTATCAGGAGTTTACTTAAACAAATTCTTTCGTTTTGGTTTATTAAAATAAGTTTTTCGTTTCTTTCTCCTTGTTGGACAATTCCGCCTTTGTTAACTCGGTGATGCTTCCAATTCGGAACGTGACGGCTTGCTCTATGGCGATCCCTCCGTGGCTATTTTATTGGCTATTTCGAGTCATGGCTGTCATAAAGACCCGCGGAATTAAGATGCCGCCACCCATCACCGCTGCCGTCCGCACGTCGGAAAATAACTCCGACGAGGACGAGGAACTGCGCGCCATGGAGCAGCAGCAGGAACAGCAGCAGAAAATAATAGCACCGAAGCCGCAACGTCCAGCGAGGGCTGGAAACCAACCTGTCGACGCAGCGCGCCCCGGGGCAGCGCACGCCGCCGCGAGTTCTACCGTTACGCAAGCGCGAACCGTCGTCGCGCCCGCCGCCGGTACAACGCGCCCCGCGGCAGCGTCCGGGGATGCGCCCCGCAAGGCAGCCACACCCCCTGCGCGACCCGCGTCAGCGCACGCGACATACCGCCCCATCAGGGTGTCGGTCGGGAGTTCATCACGCCCTGGAACACCCGCCAACGCGAAAACCGCCCAAGCGTCGGCGGTGACCAAAAAGAAGACCCCCACGACGACGACCAAGCCGGCAGCGCCATCTAGCGTTGAGAAGACGGACTACGTCAACGTCGGGGAAATATTAACGACATCGAGGGTAGTTGCAACTGAACATCAGACAACCCCGAGGATACCCGCAACATATGCGGAAAAAATAAAAAGGATAACCACCCACAAATTAGCAGCCAAAATTGAGAGTCGAGACCCGCGGATGATAAAACAAAGATCGCTGGAATCGATACATAGGAGTACCCCATCCACATCGGGAATGCTAGACACACAACGCATAAGCTTCGACCGTAGCGCTAGGACGGTGTCGCCTAGCAACGTCAAGCCTATATCGCCAACGCCATTCCCGAGCAGATTCAGCCACGACGATCTCACAGCAGCCGCATACAACACCCAGCAGCGCGAAACTCGTAAGAGACAACTAGAAGCGGACGACACCACCGCCACGCAGCCCGCAAAAATGCAGCCACCCGCGCTCATTACTACGCCACCGACACCTCCGATTCCACAAGAATCACAGCAGCCGCCGCAGGTACCCTCGCAAGCCGAAGAAATGCAGGCAGCGAACTACCCACATACGGAAAATAAAAATGCGCGCGACAACACCCGCAGCCCGAAGCCACAAAAATCCGCAGCATCCAAGTACCCACCTGTAGTCGTGGAGAAGCTGCCAAACTGGACTCACCATTTCCGTGAGATCCGCAAAACTCTAGGGCACAACATCAACGCCCGCCCCTTCGGCCAGGGCATAAGATTTATGCCCAAAACCGAAGAGGAATTCCGAACGGTACAAAGGTACCTTACAACACTCGGAAAGACAGAGCGGATCGCATGGTTCTGTTACGCGTTACCAACAGAGCGGAGCATCAAGGTAGCCATCAGAGGGCTTCCAGACGATACCGACCCGACGGAAATCCAGGAGGACCTCAATAATCGAGGTTATGAGTGCGAGTATGTGAAGAGGATCAAAGCCAGGCAGGGCAGGCCTGGCTGCGTCTTCTTCGCACAATGCAGAAGAACGCCAAACATATTACCAGCCCTCTACGAAACGACGGACATACTCGGCATGGAGGGATTAATAAAGGTGGAAGCCTGGCGAGGTAAACAGGGCCCCGCCCAGTGCCACCGCTGCCAGTCGTTCAGGCACTCCTCGGCAAACTGTCACCGACCTAGAGCGTGTGTCATTTGCGGGGAAGAACACGCAGCGACGGACTGCCCCCGCCCTAAAGATCAGAAGCCGACCTGCGCTAACTGTAGCGGCCCACATACCGCTAACAACCCCAGATGCCCGGTATACAAGCGCGAGGCGAGGAATAGGAGAGCCGGAACGCTGGCACGGACCGCAACCACAAGTGCAGCCCCTACGCCTACCATGAACACCGTAGACGACAGGACGGAACCCACGGGCCCAAACACGCTCATGGCGGCAGCGAACGGACCCGACGGGCCAACAAGGAAGAAACGCCGTGGAGGGAAAGGGCGCAGAACAAAAGCCACTGAAGAGCCAGGCACGAGCAGCGAACCAGCTGCAATTACCGCCCCTACCCAATCGACCACGGCGCCCAAGCCACAAGGACCACGTCAGTCCAAAAAATTGCAACCGACAGGCGCAGAGCAACCGCGCATAACAACGCCACCTGAAGTACCGGTGGTCGCCGCCTCTACCCAGAGGACGAAGGCGAAGCCGGCCACTTCAGGGGAGGCACCGAAGGCCATCGAACAAACACAGCCCAATACACTAGAGGAGATAATACAACTGGTCAAAGGCGTGTTTGTGTCGATTATGACAGGCGAGAGCCCAATAACAGTTATCAGCAGAGGCCTGACGGAGCTTTGGAGGCTCCTCAGTAGAATATGGATAGCAAATTAACTATCATTCACTGGAATGCCTGCGGCCTGAACACCAACAAGGCCGCACTGCTGAAGCTGAAGCTTGCAGAATACAGGGCGGACATCGCCCTGATAAGCGAAACCCACCTGAAACCATCAGACAGGTGTAAATTCGCAGGATACCATGTGTATAGAAAGGACGAAAGATCCCCACATGGTATCGCTTACAGAGGCCTGGCAGTGATAGTACGACGTAATATCGTACAACGAGCCCTACCACCACTACAACTGAGGACCGCCTATGGCCTAGGAGTGGAAATTGCAATGACAACATCGGAAGCCATGCGTGTGTTCGCCTTCTACAAGCCGCCTCAAGCCCCCCTAGAAGTGGCTGACGTCCACCAGCTGCTGGACTCGCCACTCCCCACAATCGTGGCGGGGGACTTTAATTGTAAACACACCGCATGGCATTCCAACGTCATATGCCCAAATGGCCGAAGGCTACAAGATGACGCGGAGGCCCGAGGATATGCAGTCATGGGCCCGGAAACGGCGACTCACTACCCGTACGCCCAGGCGCAGATGCCAGATGTGATCGACATCCTGGTGGCCCACAAGATCGGGGCCACAACAATCACACAGGAAGTCATAGAAGACCCGGCCATCTCGGACCACCAGATGGTACTGGTAAAATGCAGCCCACCAATACGCACGCTGCCGATGCCCAGGAGACGCCCACAAAACTGGCCCGCGTTCGCAGACCGAGTGAACAGGGAACTAACCAGTTTCCCTGTGAATACCGGTGCGGATGTGGACCAACTGGCGGAACAGGTAACCAGGTGCATCACAACAGCGCTGCAAGCAACCACTATCGAGCCGGAGAACACCTTCCCGGCACACCATCCGAGGCCCCTACCAAACAGGATAAGGCGACTTATAGAGGAAAAGCGCCGGATCAGGAGAATCTGGCAACAGAACCGGTGCCCAGTACTTAAGAATCGCCTGAACGCCATGGCCACCCGAATAGCCCACGAACTCCGCACGCTCGCACATAACAGCTGGGAAGATGCTATCCAGGAGGCCAGTGACGACTGGGGCAAGGTACATCGCCTTTGCCGCAGTCTCACCAGGCAACAGAAGCCTATCCACCCACTACGCGCAAACGATGGCCTACTAAGATACAGGGCGGAGGATAGAGCCGAGCTTTTCGCGGAATACCTAGAAAAGGTATTTAGGCCGAACCCGCCCAATGACGACCGACACGCGCGAGAGGTCGAGGAGAAAGTAGCATCCTACCTGAGAGACCCGATACCTCTGGCCGAAGACCCAGTGGTCTTTACACCAGGACAGGTGGCCAGAGCGATCAAGGTAACGCCCAGGAAGAAGGCACCAGGGCCAGATAGGATCGCTAACGAGGCACTGAGGCGGCTGCCGTACAAGGCCATTGCAACCCTGACCCGCCTGTATAACGGGATAACCAGAACGGCGCACTTCCCAACCATCTGGAAGACAGGTCGGGTCATTATGATACCCAAGCCCGGAAAAGACACCACCAGCCCGGCCAGTTATAGGCCAATTACGTTGCTGCCCACAATGGCTAAAGTCTTTGAAAGGCTGCTATTGAACCACATGAGGCCACACATCACCCCTCGCGAAGAACAGTACGGGTTTAGAGCGGAGCACTCAACCACGTTACAGCTCACGAGGGTGATATACACCTTGACGGCAGCCAAAAATAAGAAGGAACAGGCGATAGCGGTCTTCCTAGATATGGAGAAGGCCTTCGACCGAGTATGGCACGAGGGCCTGATCCACAAACTGCAGCTAACATCTCTGCCTAGGAGGACCGTCAAGACCATTGCCTCCTTCCTCAAGGAGAGGAAATTTTACGTGGCGGTAGAGCAAGCCACCAGCAGCCACAAAAGCATCGAGGCCGGGGTACCGCAGGGCAGTTGCCTATCTCCATCGTGCTACTCCTGGTTCACGAATGACATCCCAGTGAGTCCAGGAGTTACCCTGGCCTTATATGCAGACGATGCGGCCTTCATCGTAACATCCATGAACCAACGCCATGCCGCACAGAAGATGCAACGGCAGTTGGACCTGATGCCAAAGTGGTTGGATGACTGGCGCCTAGTGGCCAATCCATCAAAGACCCAGGCCCTCCTATTAAGCAGGGCTACGCTGCCAGATAATCTGTCACTCCTAGGACACCAGATCCCTTGGGCGACCAAGGCGAAATACCTAGGAGTGACAATAGATAGGAAATTATCCATGATGCCCCACGTGGAAGAAGTGGCGTCAAGCGCAAGAACAGCGAGAGCGCTATTGAGGCCGGTCTTAACATCTCAGCTGCCTCTTAGAATAAAGACCGCCGTGTACAAGTTGTACATAAGGCCGAGGATAACCTACGGGGCGCCGGCGTGGTACGCTCTAACGGGAAAGGGTGCAAGGAAGAAACTGGCAGTCCAGCAGTCCCTGGCCCTTAGAACACTCGTCCGCGCTCCGAGATTCGTTCGGAATGACGTGATAGCCAGGGACCTGAAGATCTCCACCATCCACGCGCACATTAAGTCGCTAGCCGCCAGCATGTTCAGCAGGGCTGCCAGTTGCTCACATCCACACCTGCAGAACATCGCCCCCCACCATGCCCGCCCTCCCGACTGGAGAGCACATGCCAGAAGCCTCGTCCTCTCAGAAAGTGAGAGTGACGAATAAGAGGCAAGAATAACAGCTCCCACGGAGCAATGAAGCCGCGACGGAGGACCATCCCCGTCCCCCCAATGACCGGCAGTAGCAACTGTCGGCGTTGAAACCACTGCAGGGGGCCAACAGAGCCCCGAACAGTTCCCTTCGCCCAAGAGAGCGAAGAAGACTACCGTCAGTCATGGCTGTCATTTTGACGTCGGCGAGCAGGACGCGAAGGATGGGTCTTTCGGCGTTCCTCTCCTGGCGGATGTGCGCTTTAGGCCTCCATGAAACCGAATTAGTTTTTCTTTTTCCTTTATTATATTTTCTTTTTAATATTTCTTTTAATAACGGCGTAATGCCTTAATTAATTTCGTCAAGCAATCCCAAATAATGGTGAGTTGTATCTTCTTTTGTTCAACTTTAAAGATTTCCCCCACATGTTCGTGGTATAGATATTTCATGTTTTGTACATTGTTGTAGGGTTCACAGTATACCTCGTAATCACCACAAATATAGGGCGTTTGGGCCGTTTCATCTCAACCTGACTTCATGCACCCAGCCATGCGGTGATGTAGGTTGTCGTACTTATCAACGGAAATCCCTGCCATCACCGAGGAAACACAACGTATAAGGTGACCTCTTACCATTCTTACTATATTACGTGTGTGAACCACCGTATTTTGGACGAATTAATTTTTCTTGGTGTGATATTCACCTTGGATGACGGATGGAGGATGGCTCAGCTCAATAATAACTTATAAAAGTGTAATGTGTATAAATACCGTGCGCCCATTAATGATGGACTATTATATATATATTTTCTTTCTTTTTTTGATTTGTATGGAAATGTAATAGTTTAAAATTTAATTATAAACTTACATATATAAATTTCTTGGTTTAATTTATCACCTAACCATTTGAAGGTCTGTTTTGTATTTATGTGGAGGCGCCCATATCATTAATCCTAAATATCTACATATATCACCAGGTCGGTTCGATTCCGATAAGGATTATACCCACACCCTGATCTTAGCCGGCAAATTTCTTTTTTCTTAAACTATCATAAATAAAACGTTACAAATTCATACCTGAATCTCCAAAAAAGAAATCCGGTTGGCAAATGAGGATTAACCTTAAATCTACTGCATTAACTAGTGATCGTTACGGTGTTTCCGATCGTGCTACAGCAGCAATAGCCTCAAGTGTTTTGCAGGACTTTAGCGTGGTAACTAATAGCGACAATTCACAAGTAGTTGACAAGTGTAAAATAAGAAGAGAAAAACACAATGTTAGGGCTGATTTGTCCAGTTCTATAACAGAAAATAAGCTAATTGGGCTATATTTTGATGGCCGTAAAGACGACACTATTGTGGTACAAGAGGCACATTCAAAACGATTTAAAAGAGTGGTAAAGGAGGAACATTACGTGCTTATACAAGAACCTGGTAATATATTTCTAGGACACGTGACCCCGAATTCAGGAAGTGCAGAGGATATTGCGACCTCTATTATATCCTATTTGACAAGCAATGACATTTCTTTGGACGAATTAGTCGTTATTGGCTGTGATGGCACCAATGTTAACACCGGATTGAAAAACGGTATAAACGCCGTATTGAAACACACTTAGGTAAGCCTCTGCAATGGGCAGTTTGTCTTCTTCATTTTAATGAACTACCCTTCCGCCATTTATTTCAGTATTTAGATGGTAAGTCGACCGGGCCAAATTCTTTGAAAGGACCGATTGGTGAGAAATTGATCAAATGTGAAACACTTCCAGTAGTGCAGTTTGAAAGTATTGATTGCCAAATCCCTGAGATAGACAAAAAAACTCTTAGTAAGGATCAGAAGTATTTGCTGGAAATATCAGAAGCGATTAAATCAGGTGAATGCCCAAAAGATTTATCAATCAGGGATCCAGGACCTTTGTCTCACTCCAGGTGGCTAACAACAGCTAACCGTGCTTTAAAACTCTACATTAGTCAAGAAAATCCAACTGCTGAGTTCCAGGAAATAGTAATATTCATTCTGAAGTCATATATGCCGATGTGGTTTTGTATTAAGAAGACCAAACTTTTTACTGATGGCCCTAAGCTCGTGCACCAATCTATTGAAACCTCAAGATATCTTAAAGATGAACTCAAAGCTGTAATTGACCCAGTTATAGAGAGAAATGGGTTCTTTGCGCATCCAGAACATGTTATGATTACTATGACTCAAGATCCCAGAAAACATATAAGAGAACTGGGCCTCCGCCGCATCATTAAGGCAAGAGAAAGAGACCAAAAGAGGAAAACAATTCGAACGTACGTGGCACCTAAGCTAAACTTTTCCGCAACAGACTACACGGAATTAAATGATTGGACAAACTGTCAATTTTCTTCGCCGCCTCTATTGAAAGATGTCACTGATGATGAACTTAAAACCTACATCAAAACAGAGAAGTTCCGAAGTGGGAAATCCTATCGCAGAAGATGCCAGTCCATACTCAAGCAGTGGAGAGAAGCGTCAAGTTGGTGAGCGAGGCTTCTGCTAAGGTTTGCGGATCTGCAGCTCGAGACGGGTACATAAGAACGACACTTAAGTCAAGGTCCACGATGCCAGCCTTTGATAATAAAAGACAGTTCAAACTACCAGACATGTAATCTATTCGTAAGTGAAATATGTACTTTGTATTTATTGGATAATACATCAATAATATGTTGAAGCTTGTTATTTATTAATCCTTATCCTGTTAAGCTTGTTAATTTATTTTTCCTAAGTCCACATTTTTGAGGTTTTCAACACTTTTTTGCTATTTTTACAGCCCATGCGCGAACGGAAGATGTTAAAACTCAATACCAGTATTTTTATATTAATTCATTAGTGTGTCGTAGATGACATTTTTCACTATTACATATTAAATATCGTAAAAAAAAATTATTACAAATTTTCAAAAAAAATTATTTTTTTTTCAAAACTTTAGAGCTCATGCGCGAACGGAAGATAACATCCGATAATTTTAATATTTTTTCCCCTTTTTAGTCATACCATTTAGCAACTTTTCCGCGGTATTACGATCCGAAAAAAAAATATCGATTTTTTTCGACCCACCCTAGTGTAGATGGAGTGTTAGAGCCTGTATCAAAAGGGCAAAGATATATGATAAGAAGGCGGGAGGGGATAACGGGTTTGTCCCAAATGCTCTTTTAGTTTTCAAGTCTAACACAAAAAGTGGTGACTATCATGATGATATGAATAGTACTAACATTAAAAAATGGGTAATTAAAAAACTTTTCCCTAATTTACAAGAGTCATCTATAATAGTAATGGATAATGCCCCTTATCACCGTATTTGTGTAAATAAATACCAAACAAAAATACTTTAAAGAAAGATGTGTAAGTTATGATTGACACAAAATAAAATTGACTATGGAGAGGAATTTACAAAACCTCAACTGTTAGAAATAGTTAAGAGAAATTAGCCTGAACCTGTCTATGAAATTGAAAAAATATTAGAAGAAAATGGACATAAATGCCTGTACCTACGTCCCTATCATTGTGATCTCAATCCCATCGAATCCCAGCTCGATGAAAAGAAAAGTTGCTGATGTAAACATTCACCACAAAAATGCTGAAATTCCCCGCTTAGTACAAGAAGCTTTTGAAAGTATAACGGTTAGTGAGTGGACTCAGCATTGCAATCATGTTCGCAAGTTACAAGGAGAATATTTGAAGCATGATGTTTATTTGGATAAACCGTTCATCATAGAAGTAACAAGTGATTCGGAAACTGAAAGTAACAGTGATAATGATGACATGGATATAAGCGGCGTATGGCCCCACAGCCAGGATGAAATTGGGCATGCAAGTTCATCAAAAGATCATAATTATTGTATTTAATAAAATATTGATAAGTAAACTTTTGTTTTTTTATCACTCGCATTGTTCAGAGCATTGATGTAGGAAGGTTCAGAGAGGCCTGTGTCCCTTTTCTTTTTTTTTTTGTTCCCCTGAGGAAAATGCATTAAATTGCATACCCCGACTGTGGCGAGCCGGCGGTTATGTGGGGCTCTCCTCCCCAGAAGGGGGAGGCCTACCCACTAAAAACCTCAGGGATGGCCTTCCTCGGGCATATAGGGAGCCCCCGGGAACACCAAGCCACCTCCGGGAACCCCCAGCCTCCTCTCCCTGCCTAGAGGGGAGCCCACCTCGGGGGAGGCCACACCACCTCCCCCGGTCTCCTCCCCCGACGACGCCCCCCGGCCACGGAAGGGGCGTGGTCCATCCCGGGTCGCCGTAGCAGTCGCGACTTCCTCGCGCCCGCCGGCGACCCGCGGCGGCGCCGCAGCTGTGCTACCGAGCCCGGCGCCGCCTTCTTCGAGCGGGATCGGCCATCTCCCGACCCCGCTCGGCGGCTTCCTTCTGGAGCATCACTGCTTTACAGAAGGAGGCCACAGCCCTCCAACCTCCCTCGTCCGCCAGCATTGCCGCAATTAATGCCGGCGGAGACAGATCTCGCCCGATCTCTGCGACCAAGACTCGGCGCTCGGAGGCCCACGCGGGGCACTCCGCCAGCGTGTGCTGGGCCGAATCGAGGTCGGATGCGCAGTGGTGACAATGTGTTAATCCCTCCCGTCCTATTCGACACAGATACTCACCGAAGCAGCCGTGCCCGGTGAGTATCTGAGTCAATCGGTAGGTGACCTCCTTCTCCCCGTGGAGCCAAGCTTCGAGGTGCGGGAGAACGGCACCGACGGCCCGCTGGCGCGCGCAGATCCGTAATTCGAGCTGCGCACGCCAGGCCGCCACAATCCGTCGGTGCCACTCCCGCTTAGGCACTTCGTGCGCGGGTTCCAGGGCGCTCCCCCCATCGCCTCCCCGGTCGACACGCCAAGAGGCCTGTGTCCCAGCAGTGAAAATGTATTATAGGTTGGTCATGATGATGATGATGATGAATTATTCATTAACTAGGTCGTGTCCTAAAGAAAACAGGACACATTTTGAATATTACTTAACTTCGGGTTTAATGTAATAAGCTTGTAACTATGGAATCTATTTAAGTAGGTACTCAAAATGCGGAATCAGATTTTTCATACCGATAACATTCAATTGAAAGTTATTAAAATTCATTTGTCTACTTGGCTAAACATAGTATGTAAAGCCAGGTTCACATTACTGTGTTGTGTTTTGTTGTGGCGCGCCAGAACGCGATCGCTTACGTTCATCAACTATGACTAGATTCACATTAGTAATTAGTAGGCTGTGTTGTGGCGCGCGCGTTACTAATGTGTATCTAGTCATAGTTGATGAACGTAAGCGATCGCTTTCTGGCGCGTCACGACACGACACAGTATTGTGAACCTGGCTTAAGTGTAAAAAGTAATGTATGTAGATATCTACATTGATTTTCTTATTTAAAAACATTATTAAGTACCTACTAATATTGCCATTTTATTTTTATAAAACAATGTTACATATTGTTCAAAATAATATGTTTGGGCCAAAGCGCTGCCCAAATCGATACTAGTAGTGCCACCTGTGGATCGTTCAATTAAACTACTACAACTGTCACAGATGATGTTCGCGAATTGATCCAAATTCAAATTCAAAATCATTTATTCAGTCTGGCTGTTACAAGCACTTGTGAATGTCGAAAAGCTACGCCATCGGTTCGCAAATCTACGGCGGGAGACCTTGTACTGAGAAGAACCGGCAAGAAACTCAGCAAGGGCTGTTTTTTTCCCTGTATTAAATAGATACAGAGTCGTCAATTTGGAAAATGACTTCAATATTGATAATTCATGAAGTCACTTTCCATTACATAGTATAATTAATAAAATTTATTTTGAAAACATGCCTATATTAGGAATGCCGTGTCATACCGATCCGCCAATAAAATTGCACACTTACGAATAAAACACCGTTACAAGCACAACTTCGCCATTTTATTTTTATTGATATTTTCGCAAAATCACGGACGTTCTACTATAGAAGTTACTGCTGCACAGTTGTATTACTGTTTAGTAAGCGCAAGACTAAACATTTGGACCTTCGAAGCCGAATTATACGAAGATTCAGCGAATTTGTATACGTGAACGTGCATGTGGCCGTAATTTCTATTTCAAGAAAATATCAAGTACAGAGGATAGCTGGAGGCTAAGCGCATTAAGAAATCGAATGGATTGGCATTCCATCAATCATCTTACGCATTCTGGTGGGAACCGGTTCGTGACGTCCCTCAGCGCGCTACACTTACTACGCATACCTCGACATGTTATAGGTACTCAGCCTATTGGTCGGGGACTATCTGCGCGACAGGACGATCGGCGTGATGGGACGGGACGGGAGGGAAACGTCGAGGAGGGTCGAATGCGGCGTTCCGCAGGGGTCGGTGTTGGGACCCTTGCTATGGAACCTCGCATACGACGCGGTCCTTCGCACCAGCCTTCCTCGCGGCGTGAGTGTCGTCTGCTACGCTGACGACACTCTCGTCGTGACGACTGGGGCCGACTTCGGGCCGGTGCTCAGGCTTGCCGAGCTTGGGGTGGCATGTGTCGTGCGGGCGATCCGCCAGCTGGGTTACAAATAGCGCCTCACAAAACCGAGGCGCTATGGTTCCACGGCCTTCCGAGGCGCCGGGAACCACCCAGCTGCCGGATCCGGGTGGGTGACGCGGTGGTCCCGGTGGGGCCGTACATCAAGTACCTGGGCCTCACCCTGGACCGCCGCTGGAGCTTCGAGGAGCATTTCGTGCGGTTGGTCCCCCGAGCCAAAAGGGTGGCGGGCGCATTGCATCGCCTGCTGCCCAATCTCGGGGGACCGAGGGATGGAGTTCACCGCCTGTACGAGGGCGTCGTGCGATCCGTGGCCATGTATGGGGCTCCCGTGTGGTCGCAAGACTGCGCGAGGTCCCCCCGCTGCAGAGCTCTGCTACGGAGCCTGCAGCGGATAATGGCCATACGGATCGTACGAGGCTACCGTACCATCTCGTACGAGGCGGCGACGATTCTGGGACGCTCACCCCCATTCGACATCCTGGCCGACATGTACGCGGCGACGTATGCGTCGCGGCGTGCGACCGGGGGAGCGATGGGGTGAGCGCCCCGGAACCCGCGCACGAAGTGACTAGGCGGGAGTGGCACTGACGGCTTGTGGTGACCTGGCGTGCACAGCTCGAATTACGGATCTGCGCGCTCCAGCGGGCCGTCGGTGCCGAACTCCCGCACCTCGAAGCTTGGCTCCACGGGAAGGAGGTCACCTACCGATTGACTCAGATACTCACCGGGCACGGCTGCTTCGGTGAGTATCTGTGTCGAATAGGACGGGAGGGATCGACACATTGTCACCACTGCGCATCCGACCTTGACTCGGCCCAGCACACACGCTGGCGGAGTGCCCCGCGTGGGCCTCCGAGCGCCGAGTCTTGGTCGCAGAGATCGGGCGAGATCTGTCTCGCCGGCATTGATTGCGGCAATGCTGGCGGACGAGGGAGGTTGGAGGGCTGTGGCCTCCTTCTGTGAAGCAGTGATGCTCCAGAAGGAGGCCGCCGAGCGGGGTCGGGAGATGGCCGATCCGCTCGAAGAAGGCGGCGCCGGGCTCGGTAGCACAGCTGCGGCGCCGCCGCGGGTCGCCGGCGGGCGCGAGGAAATCGCGACTGCTTCGGCGACCCGGGATGGACCACGCCCCTTCCGTGGCCGGGGGGCGTCGTCGGTGGAGGAGACCGGGGGAGGTAGTGTAGCCTCTCCCGAGGAGGGCTCCCCTCTAGGCAGGGGAGCGGAGGCTGGGGGTTCCTGGAAGTTGCTTGATGTTCCCGGGGGCTCCCTACATGCCTGAGGAAGGCCATCCCTGAGGTTTTTAGTGGGTAGGCCTCCCCCTTCTGGGGAGGAGAGCCCCACATAACCGCCGGCTCGCCACAGCCGGGGATGCAATTTAATGCATTTTCCTCAGGAAACAAAAAAAAAAAAAAAAAAAAAAAGTTACTCAGCCTATATGTATCGAAGTGCATGTTTTTACCGATGCGTCTCAGACGGCGTATGGAGCGTGCGTTATATTCGCACTATCAATACGGATGGGTCATGTACAGTACGCTTACTTTATTCTAAAGCGAAAGTCGCGCCATTAAAACCCATGAGTATTCCGCGTCTTGAGTTATGCGGTGCTTTGGTAGGCGCTAAATTATACGACAAAGTTCGCAATCTTTACATGTTAAGATCGATAGGGTTATATTTTGGACCGATTCAACCATTGTTTTAAGATGGCTAAGCATGTCACCAATAAATTAAAAACTTTCGTGCAAAATAGGACCGTCGAGATCCACGAGTTAACTCAAGGTCATTCTTGGCGTCATTTCATTGGCAAGAACAACCCCGCCAATCTCGCGTCCCGCGGTTTAGGACTCGAAGAACTCTCAACATGTTCGTTATGGTGGGAGGGTCCAGCGTTTCTTAAGGACCCTAACATGCCGATTGAAAATGTCGAGTCATTACACATGGAAATAGATTTACCAGACGTAAAATCAGCTCTTTTCTCTTTAATAGCGAACGAATCGCTTGCTAGTTCATTTTTTCCCTTTAAGCGATTTTCTCAATTTTCACGAATGAAACGAGCAGTTGCATTTATGCTGAGATTTATTTTTAATACACGCCACAAATTGGATATTTTACATATTTGTTGTTTCGTTACGAACACCTACAGTTGCTACACGCTGCATCACAAGCATTACTTTTTCATTTACGCGAGACATGGTGGCCTTTGGGTGGTAGGACTTTGGCGCGAAAGACAACGCATGCGTGTGTAACTTGTATACGCATTCGAGGTAAAACACTTACCCCTATAATGGTAATTTACCCAAGAGAGGATAACTCCCAACTTTCCATTTTCTCATTGTGGTGTAGATTAATTACTGTGGACCGGTGCTCATACTGAATCGTAAGGGTAGGGGTTGTAAAACTGTTAAGGCTTACATATGCATATTTATATGTTTTGTATCGCGAGGAGTGCACTTAGAACTGGTAGGTGACCTTTCCAGCGATTCATATTTATTAGCCCTTAAAAGATTTATTTCGCGTCGTGGCAAGCCTCAAGTTATTTATTCTGATAATGGTCGAAATTTCGTTGGTTTGATGAACGAGTTCGCTAAGTTTCTCCGCAATTGCAGTTCTGAGATTTTGGAATATGCAAGTAATCAGAAAATAATATTTAAATTTATATACCACCTTATTCGCCACATTTCGGTGGTCTGTGGGAGGCTGGAGTCAAATCTTGTAAGTACCATCTTTGCAGAGTAGTTTAAAACGCGCACCTTACCTTTGAAGAATTTAGTACAGTACTTTCACAAATTGAGGCTATACTTAATTGCCGTCCCCTATCTCCGCTTTCCGCAGATCCTTGTGACCTCTTACCTTTGACCCCTGGTCATTTCTTGGTTGGTCGACCGCTGACTGCTCCTGTCTGTTAAAACCTTACTTCTACGCCTGTTCACCGACTTCAACGCTATCAAAGCCTCGAACAGATCCGCCAGCATTTTTGGTATCGTTGGGCGAAGGAATACGTATCCGAGTTGCAGGTTCGCAGCAAATGGACCGAAAATAAGGACGAACTGAAGAAGGACGCACTAATCTTAATTAAGGATGACAACCTTCCACCTCTCAAGTGGCATCTGGGACGAGTTCTGCGAACAATAACAGGACCCGATGGTGTTTCCAGGGTGGCAGAGGTAAAAACTACGTCAGGAGTGGTACGACGCGCTTACACTAAAATTGTCCACTTATTCAAGAAATATGATTCGTGGGAGTATTAAGATATTGAAAGCTAATAGCTTCCAAGGCCGGGGGCATGTTTGGGGCAAAGCGCTGCCCAAATTGATACTAGTAGTGCCACCTGTGGATCGTTCAATTAAACTACTACAACTGTCACAGATGATGTTCGCGAATTGAACCGCCAATAAAATTGCACACTTACGAATAAAACACCGTTACAAGCACAACTTCGCCATTTTATTTTTATTTATATTTTCGCAAAATCTCGGACGTTCTACTATAGAAGTTACTGCTGCACAGTTGTATTACTGTTTAGTAAGCGCAAGACTAAACATAATATGTTTTTCTAGTTTCTTATCAAACACACCCAATCATTGGGTAAGTTTTAATATTTTGCAACACTAAAGCAACAGTGTCGCCCCCACTCAGTTCACAGATAAGTTGGTAGGTCTGTACGAACGAATCGTTCTTAATTTATCTGTGCAATGACACACTACTTTTGCTCATCGAACCGAAGGCGACAGTTGCGACAATTCAGACTAAATTTCTATTTAAACAAAATATCAATAATTATATTTTTGTAATTATTACTTACATAAATAATTGTCAACTAAATTCAGTGTGTGGTGTTTGTTCCCCGATTCGGGTGAGTGTTGCAAAATATTTTATACCGCTTAGCTGTAGTTAGTTCTACATTTGCAAATCACGTATCTGCTTTAATATTATATATTAATCCATTTGCAATACGTTGCTTAGATAATTCAGTCATATAATATCAAAGGCGGCAATGTCCACAATGTTGGATTTTGAGATAAATGAAATAAAAATAGGTAAAAAACTTTTTAATTTAAACGGTTTTATGTTAAACATACATTGCAATGTTTAAGATAAATGTACTAAAAATGTACTAAAAACCAAAAAATAATAAAATAGATACAGTCGTGGGAATTATAAACATATGCATAGACTAGACTAAAATAAACCGTGGGGCACATCAATACATTACATTTTAATCAACGATTGTAGACAATATTTCTACTAGTTGAGCACTTTCATTTGATACCCATATTGATAGGATTGATTAACCTAAGTTTTCCGCCATTTTGTAGAGGCCGCCATCTTGGATTTTAATTTTATATAGTACATTGTATTCTACTGGTTGAGCACTTTCATTTGATACCCATATTGATGGGATTGATAAAACCTACGTTATCCGCCATTTTGTAGCGGCCGCCATCTTGGATTTAATTTTTTTATAGTATATTGTATTCTGCTTGTTGAGCCCTTTCATTTGATACCCATATTGATGGGATTAATAAAACCTAAATTGTCCGCCATTTTGTAGCGGCGGCCATGTTGAATTTATAATGATAATGAATAAATATAATTGTATTGTCACCAAAATCCAAAGTGTATACAAAATTTCAGATTAATCGGTTGACAGGAAGAGGGTGAAATTTGATTTACTAAATTTGACCCAAGAATGAATGAACCGGGCTGAGCTAAATAAAACCGTTTAAAAATATAATATTGTGAAATTTATTAACTTTGGTTAAGATATATTTTAAATATCAAACTAGCAATAACAAAAATCGTTTTCAACTATATCGTTAAACAAATATGGCCTGTATAAAGCAGAATTTACGTAAAACTGTTGGAGATTACCGACTTTGTTAGAAACACTTGGATATTGCCAACTTTGATTTAGACGGGCGTGGACATAGCCATGTTTGTTACTAACGTACATTAAACTGTACTAGCTTTAAGGATCTTGATACTTTATGCGAAAATTTTAAATAATAGTCCTGGTAATAAAGAAAAAAATTTTTATCATTAATCTTAGCTAGACTCAGTCTCAATCGTTTTTATAGGAACTAAAATCACTTTATCACAAACAACTTCACTATTAAAATAGATATTAAAGATATTAAAATGTAAACAAAAATCAAGAAAATCAACATTCGTAATGTAACATTTTTTTTTATCGGGTTGGATTTAGAAATAAGCTCCCGCATTCTGGGGAAACTGACGCAGTAAGGGGGTTCAGGGGGTCTTACTGAAACTCCTGATATCGATATTGCCTGCCGGAGAGGTACCTACGTATTTTTTTTTATTGTTTCATTTACTTAATTTTTGAGTGAAACGAAACGAAAAACAACACGGAAAAGTAAAGAATAACGTGAAACGAAACGTTTTCTGACAAAAATGACGTGTGACGTGATTAGAGAAACGTCATTTACGTAGTAAAATTAAACTTTTACCTAATCTGTGGTCACGCCGTCCGCCATTTTGTGTGTTGTGCTGGCTGTCATTCGGTTGCTTACGAGTCTACGCGAATGTTGTTTCCATCCTGTTTTGTGATTTCGACCCTTTTTATTGACCTTGGCGCTCCCACCGGACTGATTGGATACTTCTACGATTTACTTTGGCAAAGAACTTGGATACTGATTGGATTGCATTACGAATCACTTTGGCACGTTATTTGGATACCGAACGCAAGCGATATGGCTTCTACGTCTGGAATCCTGGATCCGCAACCCGGGCCGTCTCAATCCAGGTCACCAACAAGTGATGATGAGCCCTACGTCGATCGTCATTTATACGTGGAGGAGATTATTTCGATGTGGAATTTGTCAAAAATTGTGAGGGAACTTGGGAACCGGGACCAGTGCGTGGCATTTGCAGAGGCGCAGGGGTTAATGCCAACTTCAGAGTTTCTTGCCTGTTCTTCTCGAGAAGGCTCTCCCAATTTCCGAACAGGTGTCGATTGAATATATTTTTTCTTTTTTTTTTCCTTATTCGTACGTACGGACAAGGTTTTTGTTTTTTTTTTATTTAAGCTTTTTTTTTTGTTTTGTTTGTTGACGTCAATAAGTGCCTGTAAAGGTCTATGTTGAATAAATATTATTTTGATTTTGACTTTGATTTGACTGAAAAGCTGTGTCGCACGCATCGTACGCCCATGCTAATTGCGGCGTCAACCAACAGGTTAGTATATGTAATAAGCAAAACCTATGATAACAATTGGTATAAATTGTTTGGAAAAATATATTTATTTATTTTCTTGTACTTTATTTTAGGTCATTCGGTTCATGGGTGTGCCACAAGAGAACTTGCAAAGGAAAAAATAAAGTGGCCCGGACTATGAAACATTTTTTGAAAATGTAAAAATTGACTTAATTCATGTATTTTATTTGATTTATACCTTCGCTTATAAAATGGATTATAAAACTGTTTTGCGAGAAGACCCATTCAAAGAAGAGAAACAAAAGTGTTTAAGCCGGGCCACTGTTGCTGACTGGTACAATTACTGCCGGAAGTCAGTAGTGATATACCAATTAGAAAAGACAGAGTCAAGAGAACTTATTGGGGGCCCTGGCAAGATTCGATGAATCCAAGTTTGGGAAAAGAAAATATAACCGAGGTAATTTTGATATTTTATTTAACAATTAACAATACACATACATCAGAGTTAATTAAATGTGCAACATTTCATTATCATAATGAATAAATACTTATATTCATTTATTTCTTTTTTAGGACGGCACATCGAGGGTCGTTGGGTCCTCGGTATGATTGAAGACGGGTCTGAGGATCTGCGGCTGGAGGTGTGCCCAGATAATATAAGATCCGCAGAGGTGCTGGTGCCACTCATAAAAAAACATGTCAAACCGGGTACCACAATTCATACGGACTACTGGCGAGCATATGATTGTCTGGGGCAACATGGGTTTATACACAAAAAAGTAAACCATTCTGATCCAGACAACCCATTATTGCCCCAGACGGTACTCACACGCAGAGGATCGAGTCCCAGTGGAGGGCTGTCAAAAGATATTTCAGAAAAGATAATTATAAATAATTATAACCATCCGCACGATTTTGCAGATTCGATTGTAGAATATTTGTGGCGCAGAAATTTGTTCCCCATCTTTTTCACTAAGCAGTGGATTAACGTTAATTCGTGTTTATTAACAAAAGTCTAAGACGTCGAACCATGGATTAATGTAAAAAAGTTGTTAAAAAATATCATTTACCACTATTTTATTAGTAGGATTTTTCTGTACCTTTATGGTTTTTATTAAAACAGAGTCGCTTATCTGCGGATTGAGCTAGATTTAACTCATCTGCGGTTAGCCACGACATCGTTAAATCGTGGATTAATGCAAAAAAATGTGGTTACAGAGTAAACATATGGATCTGTAATTAAAAATAATAGTTATGTGTAGCATTTTCTATAATTTGTTTCTTAGCGGTCTTCATTAATATCGAGTCGCTAAATTGCAGATTAAGCCATTTAGCTAGATTTAACTGCGGTATAAGCCACGACGTAGGAACTTTTTATCATGGAGTCGCCAATCTGCGGATTAAGCCGTTTAGCTATACTTAACTGTTGTTTAAGCCAAACGTTTAACGTAGGAATTTTTTATCAATACGAGCCATGAAGATTCGAAACTAATATATCTGATGGCCTAAAAAAATGCCACTTAGCATTAGCGTTCAGTCACTACGTAAAAAAATTTTATGGAGATGTCACGTGACTTATCGTTACCTAATGTCATCTCCATACATTTGTCTTTTCCGCAGTTTCGAACGCTAACGCTAAGTAGCATTTGTCTAGGGGGGCTGACCATCACATTTTTTTACTTCGTTGTTTATTTTTAAATAACATTTGAAAATCAATATTAGTTGTAATTATATTATTGAACGTGTTTCATAAATTGATATAACATACCATATTGTCAGTGGAAACTCAAAGCATTGTTGGCAACACTGTTTATGATATTGTTACGCCGGTGGCTTAGTACAACTTCAAAAGTGATTTTTTTGTGACTTAGAAACGTTTTCAGCAGGCTGAAACGTCGTTTCAGGCCGTTTCAGAAGTAGCTCTTTCACATACTAAAAAAATCTAAATTACACCCAAGTTACAGTAGTTTTCAGGCGCCTGAAACATGTTTTCAGTACGTTTCAGGCTACCCTCTATCCAACGCCGCAATAACCTGAAAACCCGTTTTCAGGCGTTTTCAGGACCCCTTATGAGCCATTAAGCCTACTTCAGTAAAAGGACATAAATTTCAATAGGAGTGAAAGAGATAGCAATAGTAGAAAGAGACAGATATAGTTAGAACATTCGAGAAGTATTAGAATGAGAAAACATCATTAGAAAGAGATAGACAAACACAGAATGTTCGAGAAAGATAGTACGGGAATATTCGAGTATTGTGTATCGAGAATATTCGAGTATCGAGACAGTTATACTCGAAACGTCTCGAACGCGCGACGTATTGGACTACACATTCGAGTGTGTCCGCGAATGTTCTGGCAAGAGTGGCAAGTACTTTAGGGGACTATATAAGGCTGTGTCCGGCCGCCGGGAAGCAGTATTGTTTTGCGATACAGTGCGAAAACAAGTGATATTGGAGAACTAAGAAGCGACTTTCAGTGCTTTCAGTGAAGTTAGTAAAGTTAGTGTACTAATTAATAAAAGTTCAGTGTTTTGGTAGACCGCCGTTTAATTTACTGACCCCAGCTCGTAACATTTGGTGTCAGAAGTGGGATCAGTATGCCGGTTCTACCAAAGGAAGACACGGAAGGAAGAATCCGGACAAGAAGCCAGCGACAACAGGAAGCCGACCAGAGACGCTTCGGAGCTACTCAGCCGCCAACTGACGAGGACCAGCAGTCAGTTATGGAAGCCACTCCCTCAACGTCGGCTGCCGCACCAGATTGGGCGGCTTTCATGGCGATAATGCAGGAGCAGGCCCGCCGTCAGGAGGAGCAAGCACGCCGTCAGGAGGAGCAAGCACGCCGTCTGGAAGAGCAGTTGCAGCGTGATAAGGAGGAGCAGGCCCGCCGTCAGGAGGAGCAAGCACGCCGTCTGGAAGAGCAGTTGCAGCATGATAAGGAGGAGCAGGCCCGCCGTCAGGAGGAGCAGGCCCGCCGTCAGGAGGAGCAGACTCGCCTTTTGAGGGAACAACTGCAGCTCGGCCAAAATGAACAAATGGTCCTGATCAAAGATCTCCAAGCGACTTTCGGCAATAAGGTCAAAGTGATTGAAGATAAGGTTCTGCAACACGAGAACCGTCTCACCGAAGCTGAATCTGAGATTGCCGATGTCAAGAAGGCTTTGGGTAATCTGAAGGTCGGAGATGGGACAGCCACTATCGTCAGTGCCGCTCCTTCGGTGCGAGGATTCAAAGTACCACCTTTTGATGGGAGTTCCTCGTGGTCAGCCTATAAAATACAGTTTGAGGCTGTAATGGAGGCAAATGGGTGGACTAAAGCCCAGGCCATGACCGCACTCAAGCTAGGCCTCCGAGATCAAGCCTTGACAGTCCTCGAAGCTCTTGACAAGAAGGTGAGCTACGAGGAACTATTGGAAGCGCTTGAGGCAAGATACGGCGACGCACACCTTGAACATGTGTTTCGGGCCCAGCTAAAAGATCGGGTTCAGCGTGTTGGTGAAAACCTGCAACAATGGGCCCTAGAGGTAGAAAAACTGGTACGTAAAGCGTACCAGTCCGCACCGACGTTAATTGTGGGCAACCTTGTACAGGCTTTTGTCGACGGCATTCGGGACCTCGAAGTGAGAGCTGCTGTGAGACTCGGGCACCACGAAACCCTTAAAGACGCACTGGCCCATGCTCTAGAAGTGGAAGCTGTGAGGCAAGACCATCGGTCTCACCGTGTCAGGGAGGTAGTTGCAACACCTGTGCGTGACCGTTTCAAGGGATACAGCCCTAGATGCTACACTTGTGGCGAAAAGGGACACCTCCGATCAAGTTGTCCTAAGCGTAGCTCAGGGATTGATAAAGATGGGCCTCAGGAGAACAGGGCAGCTAATAGCGCTGTCCAACAACAGCAGGGAAACGAGTAAACGCCAGGACTACGGGGCGAGTGCTGGCTGGTGTTTGCAGAGCCCCAAGGATTTCGATCTCACAAGCCCACGATGGGAACAGCCTGATCATCAATGGCGAGGTTAACGGAAGGCCATGTAAGCTGACAATCGATTCCGGAGCTTCTCGCACGGTTGTCAGTTCCCAACTTGCGAATCGGTTTCTGAGGGACTTCAGAAACAACAGCCTGGAGCGATTAAATTTAGTGACCGCCACCGGTCAGCACATACCCGTCCGAGGCGAACAAAAGGTGGAGTTGAAGTTGGGTAATCAAGTTTACCTGCACAACGTCATTGTGGCTGATATTGTCGATGACTGCATTCTCGGACTAGACTTTATGAGGAAGAATGGTTGTGAGATCGACGTCAAGCAAGGAATTATGAGTTGTGGACGAGAAGAATTGTTCATGAAAGGAGCCACACCGGGGAAAGTGTATAGCTTAAAGAAAACCGCTCTACCCCCAAAATCAGAAACCATTGTGCCGGTTAGTCTCCCTTACAATTCTGGGAAGATACATCGATGTGTACTCATTGAAAGATTAGATCATGACCAGCCATGGAAGATAGCACGAACTCTGGTAAGAACCACTGGCTTTGCAGCAGTTCGTGTACTGAATCTTGACGATAAAGAACACGTGATCGAAAAGGGAATGTTACTTGGTACGAGTGAGGAGGTAGACTGGTTGCGTCGTTGTCAAGACACGACTCATACAAATGTCAACAAAAATGAAGGAATCAGCGTGTCAAAACTTTTGGAAGACTGTCGAGACGTTTTGTCTAAGGAACAGATAGACAAGGCTAAGAAGATGTTACTCAAGTACGCTGATGTTTTCTCTACTAACGACGAGGACATTGGGAAGACGAGTTTAGTTCAACACAGAATTAACACTGGGAACGAATTGCCTATCCGCCAGCGACCAAGAAGACTACCGATAGCACGGGAAAAGGAAGTGGAGACCATGATTGAAGGAATGGTGAAGGAAGGTGTTATAGAGCCTTCGTCCAGCCCATGGTCTTCACCCGTGGTGCTTGTAAGGAAAAAGGATGGCAGCATGCGTTTTTGTGTTGACTACCGCCGCCTGAACGACATCACAAAGAAGGACAGCTATCCATTACCCAGGATTGATGACACGCTGGATATGCTTACCGGAGTGAAGTGGTTCAGCACGTTAGATTTAAAAAGTGGCTACTGGCAAGTAGAAATTGACCCTAAGGACAAGGAGAAAACTGCATTTTCTACTGGAAAGGGACTATGGCAGTTCAAAGTGATGCCGTTCGGGCTGTGTAATGCGCCGGCGACTTTCGAAAGGCTGATGGAGCTGGTACTCAGCGGATTGATTGGAGAAGCCTGTCTGGTCTATTTGGATGACATCATCATCGTGGGCCGTACGTTTGAAGAACACCTTCAGAATCTAGAACGGGTGCTATCAAAAATTCGAAGCGCCAACCTAAAGTTAAGCCCTAAAAAGTGTTCCTTCTTCAAACGACAAGTAAGCTTCCTAGGATACGTGGTTTCGGAAGCGGGTGTCCAGACAGATCCGCAGAAGATCATCGCCGTAAAGGATTGGCCAGTTCCGAGAGACAAGACACAAGTAAGAGCATTTTTGGGTTTGTGTTCCTACTACCGGCGATTTGTGAAGAACTTTGCCGACATTGCCAAGCCTCTTCATAAACTCACGGAAGAAAAGAGAAGTTTTTGCTGGGATGAAAACTGTGACGTCGCATTTCAAGAACTGAAACGACATCTGTGTAACACACCTATTCTGGGGTATCCCGATAATGAAAATGAATTCATAGTGGATACAGACGCAAGTGATACTGGGCTAGGTGGTGTTTTGTCGCAACGGAAAGGAGATCGCGAAGTTGTTATAGCATACTTCAGCAAATCTTTGTCCAAACCTGAGAGAAATTACTGTGTCACGAGAAGAGAATTACTGGCAGTGGTAAAAACATTGCAGCATTTCAACAAATATTTGCTTGGTCGAAAATTCCATCTGCGTACTGACCATGCTGCATTGAAGTGGCTATTACAATTCAAG
>JAYEAL010000649.1:0-29397 GCA_036419045.1 Scirpophaga incertulas
CTCCGCATTTCCGCTATTGTATTCTTTTGTTCTCACAAGCTATGTTGTGCGAACTACAAATGTGGCAACATCGCTCTTATTGGAATTTTGCAGTTGTAGACCGTGTTTTAAGGATTTAAAAGTCTTAACTTTACCTTATATGTACATATACGAAATTGCTTGTTACATAAAAAGTAATATAGGTTTATATAAAAATCTTAGTAGTATTCGGCCCCGCTATAAATTATGCATACCACCTCATAATACATCGCATTATACTAATAGTGTGTTTTGCAAAGGTGCTCAAATTTACAATAAATTACCTAGTGACTTAATACGAATATCGAGTCTACATCTGTTTAAGAGGCGGTTGTTAATGTTATTGCAAGAAAAGATCTATTACAGCATTGCTGAATATTTAATGGTTAAATCATTATAAGACCCCAATAAAATTGTTATTTGATCACGTAATTGACAATAATTTTAAATAAGTATAATTTATTAATTGGGATATTAATAATTAACTTTTTGACATTGAGAGTGTATTAATGAATTAAAATTCTGACATAATTTTTGTAATGCATGATGATAATAATTAACATGATTTTAAGAACATTTGATATACTTGTAATAAAAATTTGTATACCCAATGGGTCGGATATAGCGGTCACCAAATCTTTATAACATTATTGTAATACCTATATTCACAAATAAATATTCATTTCATTCATTTTATTCATTTCATTTCAACTTCGAACATCCGAAGTCACCTGTTGTGGAACGCATCTATTTTATTTTATCTATGCTTTACCCTTTTCCCGCTACTATTGTCATTGACATCTGTCACTCGTTAAGAATTAGAGGATCATGTAGAATGTTTGTGTCTGTCTTTTAAGGTTATAATAAATAATTAATATTGTGTGTAGTGGCTTTCAATACATCACCGATGTAATTTTGGCGACGTCGTGCAGTAGTTGAAATTGTGTAAAAGTTAATAACTGTTTATTTAAAAAATCATGGGAGAAACGACATGAAAGCAGAATAAATGCAGTAGAAATGAGAGCTTTGCGGAGTATGGCAGGAGTAAAACTGAGTGACAGATTGTATAATGAAGTGATTAGAAAGAAATGTGGTTTGAAAGAGGATATCGTGACAAGAATAGAGAAAGGGATGCTTGGGTGGTTTGGGCATGTGGAACGGATGGATGAAAGTAGATTGACCAAAATGATTTATGAAGCTGGAGTGAGTAAAGATACGGGACGAGGAAGACCTAGGCGAACATATTTCGAACAAATCGAAAGTGTCCTCAAAAAAGGCCAGGTCAGAAGTACCCGCAATCGTCGAGCATGTATGAGGAATGTTATGAAAGTAGATGAAGCGAAAGAGATATGTAAAGACTAGCAAGTGGAAAGACGTAATCTCTGCCTACCCCCATGGGAAAAAGGCGTGAGTGTATGTATGTTTAAAATAAATCTCGGGATTTGAGGCATATCCATTTTATTACGCTGTATGTAATCAGTACCTGATTCTGACCTCTGGTTATGTATGTATATATGTTGCGTGCTAAATTGCGTGAACAGTTACAGCATATATTTCCAATTGAGATGAAGCAAACCAACACCTGTCACCAACAGCAGTCAGTTTGGTCCAATTAAAAATGTTTACAAAATTCGTATTTTTATCATTCTGCGGAAGATTCCGTTGCATTAACAACTACATCGAAATATCTGCCGTTAATTCTGACTCGCTTGTCTGTAGATAAAGGTTCATGTTTGTCTTCTATCTCGGTCAACGGTTCGTATTTTGAATTTTCATCATCGATATCTGATGACTTGTATTTTACCTCATCGTCTTCGGGGTGATAAGGATTGCTGTACAATCGACGAGTCTATGACAAAAATGTCACATTAGCATCATATTAAAAACTAACCTATGTATATATTTATAAATTCTTCCTCAATCATTGTAAACGTGTCCCGATAAAATGGCTTCTCGATCTGAATTATGATGAGTCCCTTATTAAATAAATTTATTAAACACTAGCTTTCTGCCCGCGGCATCGCCTGCGTGGATTTCGGGATTGGGTCTATAGAGGGTTAAAGGTCATAGCTTTTGCCCACGGCTACTATGCGCGGAAGTCGGTCTATGGCGCGAAGGTTTTATCGCGCTTCCCGTGGGACTATCCGTTTTTCCAAGATAAAAAATACCGCAAAACCTTGCTCAAGAATCACTCTATCTATTGATTAAAACCGCATGAAAATCTGTGCAGTAGTTTTTTATTACGCATCCCGTGGGATCTGTCGATTTTTCCGGGATAAATAGTAGCCTGTGTTACTCGGGGATAATATAGCTTTCCAAAGGTGAAAGAATTTTTGAAATCGGTCCAGTAGTTTCGGAGCCTATTCATTACAAACAAACAAATCTTTCCTCTTTATAATATTAGTATAGATTATAATATTAGTATAGATATACACAATGCCTTCATAAACATAAAAATTATTTGTTTTTATAAAATTTTCTTTGTTATGAAGTTGAATACTTTAATACTAATACTTTATTTTCAAACAGATGTACAATTTAGTATTTAACGAAAATCTCCACACTAGGCTATGCCTGTCGTGTGGGAGCTTTCACAATTTCACCTACGTTTCTGTCAAAGAATAGAAAAAAGAAAACGAAATCCATTGCGCTACAAACAAAAATAATAAAATAAAAACCCAACTACAAAAATATACAACAAAAGGTATACAGACACACTAAGACCTCGAAGCGCGCCAAAACGCGCTCTGGTTGGTGACATGTCAAAGAGAGAAGCTCTGCCTTAAATTACAAGCTTTTATATTAGCTTCTCTTGTAACTATGTAAGAAAATCTTGGAATCTTAATTTGACCCACTTTCCGGTCTCCGATTGAGCTGAAATTTTGCATGCACGTGTAAGTCGGATGACAATGCATGGTTATGTGTGTGACGTCATTCTAAATCCAACATGGCGGTATTACCAAGATGGCGGGTCAATTATTTTTAATGCACCCCTACAATATGGGTATCAAACGAAAGGACACCTCGATGCAAAGAACACCTCGATAAATAATGTGACGTCATTCTTAATCCAATATGGCGGAGTTTCCCAAAATGGCAGATCAATTATTTATAATGCACCCCTACAATATGGGTATCAAATGAAAGGGTTTGCTAAGCTTAGGTATTTCAGTCGGAAAATAAATTAAAAGTAAAAAAAATATTTTTAATACAAGCTTTTATTAAATGCGCTAAAAAGAACAAAATAAACTTTTACATATAAAAGCTTGTCGTTAAAAGTATTCTATAAGTAAGTAAATTTCGCGATAACTACTTCTACAAAAAAAGATCTCAACACGTTTTTACTACAACGCATCGTTTTCGAAATATCGTGACTTTAGACCGCAGAAAAGTCGTATTTTAGACAATATATGCACACATTTCTGCACTACCTATGAGGTAGTGTACACGGCGCTTTTTTTGTGATGGGCCGAGTCGCTGTTTTGGTGGATCGAGTCGATTCGAGTCAGTTTATACGGTATTCGAATCAGGACTCGAATTCTAAGTTTAGTATTACTAGAGTTTAGAAATTCGAGTCTGGAAAGTCTAGTCCAGTCCAGAACTAGAGTCCGATTTTAGAACAAAAAGGAAAAATAGAAAGGAGTTAGCTTCAAACAGCGTGTAGGTTAGGTTAAGCACAATTACACAAAAATAAAACACTGTAATTTTTATTAAAATATAATAAACATTGAATGAAGACATAGAGCATAAGAGCTTATGTAAACAGTTTGCGAGTACAAGCGAGTTAATAAACTCGAATACTAGACTCGAGTCAGTAGGACTCGTATAAATAGAGTCAAGTTAGCGAGTACGAACCGATTCTTCCTGACTCAAGTACCGGAATCGAGTCCGGCGTACTCGAATCAAAATAAATTAGTATTCGAGTAGGCGACTCCAAAACAGGAATCGAGTCTGACTCGAGTCAAACCGTACTCGGCACATCGCTACTCCACAATATATTTTGATCGAGAGAACGTAACGGGACACTATTTTATTGATGATTTTTTTTTTATTTAAATTTAACGAAAATTTAAACAGCAAGAAAATTACATCATCATTCATCATCAAATTCTTCATAGTCACACGTTTCTTAAAGGTAGTTTCTCAAGAGTAATTAGGCACTATTTGAGTTTGCGACCTTGGGCAACATCTTCACTTAACATCAGGTGAGATCGTTGTCAAAAGCACTCAAATATGTATTAAAAAAAAAACAAAATTGTACACACCTCTTGTTGAAGCTCCGTCGCTCCAAAGGTGACAAGTGACATTTGTACTGCAATATACAACATATATGGCTCCAGTTATGTAATAACATGAACAAGTGTAAGGGGCTCCGAACTATAGATGACGGGATCAAAGCCAACCTCACCTCCTGCACCCAACAAATGAAGCTCTGGCACTTCCCACGAATCAATGGCAGCGCAGCGTGGTGGGCGACGGCCTGAAACACTCGTATTAAATTTTGACCGAAACTGCCAGATAAATTGCACTATCTATGTACATTAAAATAATTTATATGTTATACTGTCGAGGTTTTCCCAGAGGGCTACAGTAGGCGTTCTTCAAAGGGAAGTAAATAGATTTTTAAAGGGTGTGACACCCCTGGTGTTGCAAATGTCCATAGGCTACGGTAACCGCTTACCATCATTGAATGGTATTGGTAATTGGTATTGAAAAAAAATTGATCAAGTCCAATAGACAATCAGCTCTACCAAATGTATTTAAGAAATATAAATACATAACATTGGGATCATTTGAATGCATTACAATGGCTGCACGACAATCAATTAAAATAGCTATTTTAAGGATTCTCCGTAATTTTTTTGGATTTTTAAATAATCGTTAATATTAAATTTTTAAATAACTATTTTTCATTAATTATTCTACTTCTTCTTTAAAAAAAAAATATTTATTTACTTGCAAGACTGTACGACTATATCTTTGTAGAGCATAGAGTAGTAAATGTTCCTTAAAAGATCCAAAATCCATATGTTTACGCCAAAAACCTATATCGCGCTCGTTGCCCGCACGCGCTCGCTAGTTCTCACTTTTACATTTTTATTCCTATTTACCAGTGTACTACCTAAACTGTGCCAATGAGAATATTGACGAGAAGAGAACTCCGTGGGTAATCCCTATGGTCGACCTAGGGCTCTCCGAAGGCGTAGTGAAAACGCGAACAATTGGATTTGACATTTAACAAACAACTATAACAGGGCCGTTATCGTTGTTATGATTTCTGCGAAGTTCACAGCAAATCTGCAATGTCCACAAAAACTACAGTATATATTGCCGAAATGTGACATAAGAGGTCGCAGCATCTGGCTGTCAAAAATTCACTGCCTATCGACTAAGCCTAGACCCTGCTTGCTGTTACACACACGTTCATAACCACTGGAAATTTTGTCTCTTCTGTGTAATATGTTCTTCAAACGACAATTTTTTAAATTCAATATATAATAAGAGTACTCTTTTAAGTGAGAAATATTGTAGAACTAACAGTACACCTGCACCTATTACTTTTGAAGATACATCGCCATGTTTGCGGCGCTGTCGCGGGTCGCTCAAAAACGCTCCATACTAAAAACACTGCAATCGTGACGCCATAGCTAAGTAAACTCGCCTAATTTGTATGTGCGTATAAACAAATTTTAAAATAACTTTGTTATTTGTACGTTTATAGGTATACTTTCTATATATAAAAAAAATACATTTAATGTGAGAATGCTAAAAATGCGTTCGTTTCATGAGAATTACGTAAATAGTAATTGCTCATTTTTTAGAAATCTAAAAACAATATAAATTAATAATTAATCTGAAATTTCTATACTGACATACTTTCATGAGATATAAATTGCTCAAATCAGATAATTATAGTATAAAAACGGCCATAATCAGTTGTAGTCGTCTACCCTATTTTCAATATGGTGGCTGAAACCACTCAAGGATGTACAATTCGTAGCTTCTTTGTCAGATTTGTTATATAAAAAATTATACTTACGCATCACAGTTATACTTTTATTTATCAGCATTTTTCAAAATATTTCTCGATAGTAACAATAAAAGTTGTTTCATTTTTACAGCTCCAGTAAAAACAGTGGTGGAATGAATTGTACTCGTAAAAATAAATTAAACATAACACATAACATAGTTTATATTTAGTTATTCGATACAACTTAAACGAAAGTCTGGCATCGACAGACTTGACGAGAAATACAGAGGGGTTCAAAAAGAAGTTTCAATTGTATAAAAGTGCATAACTTACAAGCTAATTGAAGAGTTGTCTTATATTTGGTGAAAGTGTAGCCCAAGGGTCTTCAAGCCGTATTTTCTGTGGCCCGCCAACAGCACTCTCAATAACGACAACAATTAAGTAATAAAAAGGTATATTTATTTGATTCCTTGATTTTCGGAGAGACGAAAAGTACCTGAATTTATTTGCTCGTCCATTCAGTGTTTCGGTTGAAGAAGTTCCCAAAGAATTTCAGATAGAATTGATAGAGCTACGGTGCAATTCAACCTTAAAAAATAAATTGATGTTGATTTGCTTGATTTCTATTCGAAATACGTCTCCATTACAGATTTCCCCCAAAATCAGAGATCATGCACTGAAAACAATATCGCTTTTTGGATCCACACATACACGTGAGCAGTTATTTTCACGCATGAAAAACGTGAAATCCAAAACGAGGACCAGAATCACCGATATTCCCCTTGAGAACAGTTTGAGGATTGCAACCAGCAATATTAAACCAGATATTATAAACTGGTTAAAAATAAGCAGTGTCAGACATCTCATTGACCAATTACATTGTATTGATTTTTATTTGTCCCTTTTGTTGATGTTGACTCAATAAATAAATGTTTTCTACTTATCGACTTGTTTAATCATCCTGACCACTGCCAATAAAAAAATCCTTATAAAAATACCTATGGTGCGGCCCGCTGTGCAGGAAAAAAAATTTTTTGGCCCTTAATTTGTAAAACGTTGAAGACCGCTGGTGTAGCCCAAGCCCAAGTTTAAGACTGTAGATGTTCCGAATAGCATCCACACACAAACGATGCCGAACTGCAGCACGAACTACTGACTGCTATGTTCAGTTGTATATTTGCACATGATGATTTGAATTCTCGATTTTAAATTGTTTATTAATAAGTATGGATGGATGTTTGTCTCTTTCACGTGAAAACTACTAAATGGATTTTAATTAAACTTTACAATAAAGCTATGTTAATGAAAGCACGGTTATAATTTATATTAGGTTAATGAAAGCACGGTTATGTATTGTAATGGTTTAAGCACGCGTCAATAGATGGCGGTGATTGTATTCTGCATCTCAGTGGCATTGTAATTGTTGTCTCTGTATAAATAGGGCTTTGAAATATTTAGAGTTTCACCGGTGCCAGCAATACGGCCACGGCTCAACCAACTGCACGCCCCCCCCCCCCAGATGCGTTATGTGTCTGTTATCCACACCTCACGGCCGAATGCCCGCGCGAAGTAAAGGCAAAACTCAAAGAGTTTTAGAAACGCGCAATGGGAAGACCTCATGGCCAACATTAGACCTTCACACACCACGTACTACATAATCGCAAAGTCGCTCCGCAGCGACGCGATACAGCACGTACCACCTATAACCCGTCGGACGGAACACCTTTGCGACGTCGAAAAAGCCGAATGCTTCGCCGATAGCATTGCTTCTCAATGCTCAGTTAGTACACAACCCTGCGACCCCCTCATATAGCGCGGGTCGAAAAGAAGTCCTCGGAGGACCGAGTTAGCACCACCCGAGAGCCCTCCACACACCCGATTACCACCGATGAAGTCTTCAACGTCATCAAGGGTCTACACAACCGGAAAGCGCCCGGCGCTGACGGTGTGTCAAATAAGGCTTCTCAAATCCCTACCACGTCAGTTTCTCACGATTCTGACAGTACTGTTCAATGCCTGCTATGACAAGTGCTACTTTCCGCAAGCGTGGAAAGAAGCAATTGTCATAGGCATCCCAAACAGGGAACCTCTTAACATCCCCGCGAATCACCGACCCATTAGCCTCATCAGCGCTCCAGGGAAGGTGTATGAGCGATTAATTCTAGCTCAATTAAAAGAGCACCTCTTCACTAATAATATAATTAGACCCGAACAATTCGGGTTCCGACCGAAGCACTCTTGCCCTCAGCAGGTGCATCGAATAGTAGAGTACGCCTTAGAAGGCTTTTACCCCCGAAAAAAGATCACGGCGGCGGTATTCTTCGACGTCGCCAAAGCGTTCGACAAAGTATGGCACACCGGGCTCATTTTCAAACTTTATAACAGCGGCACGCCCGACCGCTAAGTTAGAATAATACAAGCGTTTCTGCTTAACAGAACGTTTAAAATTCAAACACGAGGGCACTCTGTCCTCACCGCGCTCAATACAAGCTGGCGTCCCTCAAGGCTCCACGCTCTCACCTACTCTATACACAGTCTATACGACTGACATCTCGACACCACCGAAAGGTGTCGAGTTAGCTCTGTTTGCGGACGATACCGCACTATATAGTAAAGGCACGTGCCTCGCGCACACTACTAAGCGTGTGCAGCGGGCGGTAGATGAGCTGGCAGACTGGTTCCGTCTCTGGCGCATCGAGGTAAATCCGGACAAATCGTCCGCGATTTGCCTGGATGCGCGGAAACGGACACGGTTAGTTCCATACGGGACTGATCACATCCGCCTACAGGGCGTTGCCGTACCGTGGCTGTAGTATATCAATAAAACAATTGTAGAAAATTCAACTTTCTTTTATTACGAATCAAACAGTTAGGTTAGGTCTCAACATTCTGTTAGTTGCACTATAGACTACACACACTACAGATAACAAAAAGGACATCTATTTCTACATCTCCCCTTTACAAATTTAATATGTAATATAATCTTTTAAATAAGTAGGACTCTTAGTGACTCTCTTAGGCCTTTCACAACTTAACAAACATTCAGAATTATCATTATTAGAATTAGTATTATCTGATGGAACATTACCACTAATATCCTGAGAATTATGATTATTATCAATAGGTGGCTTCAAAACACTTTCATCTTCTGCAGGCATGATCCTCTGAGAATGGCAATCAATATTGGATGGTTTAAGAAATGAGGAATTCCTCCTTAGTATGTGACCCTTATCATCCTGAATTATAAATGACCTTGGTGTACTATGCGGTTTGACAATCTTGGCTGGAAGCCATACCTTATCCTTATTATACACAATACTTTGCCCATTCTTAAACTTGTAATTATATACTTTAGCAGATTTATCATAATTTGTTTTATTTACAATATTCCTTTTAGTTTGATAAGTTTGAAAGTCAGTAACAAGCTTTGGCTTTAAAATATTATTATGTACGGGTAGCAAAGTCCTTGTTAATCTACTCATTAATAATTGAGTTGGAGAATATGGTGAATTTAATATTGGACTGTTTCTGTATTCAAGTAAATTTTTTTCAAACTC
The DNA here is from genome assembly GCA_036419045.1 of Scirpophaga incertulas. Classification (NCBI taxonomy): domain Eukaryota; kingdom Metazoa; phylum Arthropoda; class Insecta; order Lepidoptera; family Crambidae; genus Scirpophaga; species Scirpophaga incertulas. The sequence goes on from JAYEAL010000649.1 coordinate 9,547, forward strand.
TAAATTATCATCCTTACACTTCTTTAACATGTTCTTAGCTATGCCAACATATCTCTCTATAAAACCATTTGATTTGGAATATAAGGGGCTTGATGTTATAACAGTGAAATTCCATTGGGTTGCAAAATTCTTAAATTCCAAAGAGTTGAAAGGCATATTATCTGCTCTGATAACTTTTGGAATACCATGTGTACAAAACAGATTTTTCAAAATTTTTATTACAGTATTGGCTGACATAGAAGTAACCTTTATTATGTCAAACCACTTGGAGTAATAATCAGCCACAATTAGATAGTTTTCATTTGCAAATGTAAGGAAATCACATCCAATTTTTTCATATGGTAAAGCAGGAATTTCCTCTAAAATCATTAATTCTTTAGTCTTTTTTAAACTATATTTTTCACATAAACGACATTTACTAATACATGATGTTATGTATGAATGACAGTTACACATATTGACTAAGTGAGGGTAGATAAATATTAAAGGAGAATTATTTGTGAGGTGAATCAATAAACGCCAGTCTAAAGAAAGATACAAGTAAGTGAACATAATAGTGGCGACGAGGAAATAAAATAGGTGAAATAAATTGTTCAAAGAGTGAAAATAAGTGTAGAAATTAGTAGTGATGGGTATTAAATTTGGTGAATTTGATATAACAAGTGGATGCTGGAAGAATTATAGTGATAGATTTATATACTGTTTGGAGGCAAATGACATTACAGACGACTCTAAGAAGAAAGCCAATTTGCTTGCGGTTTGTGGCCCTGAATTATATGATTTGATTGTTTCATTGATTTCCCCTGATGATGTAAGTAGAGTTAGTTTTTCCGTTATTAAGACAAAGTTGGACAACCATTTTCACCCTACCCCAAATGAAATTATTCAATCTCTGCAGGCGTATACACAAGTGTCAGTTGATGATGACACAGCCAAATTGTTTACATTAAATACACCGAAAGGTCTTTATAAAGTAAAAAGATTACCTTTTGGTATTAAAGCATGTCCAGGTATATTTCAAAGATTAATGTCAACATTGCTAGCAGGTATACCTGGAGTAGCTGTTCTATTAGACGATGTGGTCCTGGCTGGGAACACCAGCAAACAACATAATGAAAGGCTTGGATTAGTACTACAAAGATTACAACAAGCAGGCCTTAAGGTAAATAAAGAAAAGTGCAAATTTGGTGTAGACACTATAATATTTTGGGTTATCAAATTGACAGACATGGCATTCATCCCTGCAAAGAGAAAATTCACGTAATTGAGGCAACACCGGCTCCCCATAATGTAAAAGAATTACAAGCGTTCTTAGGATTATTAAATTTTTATGATAGATTTTTGAAAAATAAAGCTACTATTGCAGAGCCATTATATAGATTATTGGACAAAAAAGGTAAATGGCAGTGGAATAATCAACACCAAGAAAGTTTTGAAAAATTAAAGAAAATGCTGTCTAGCGAAGACACACTAGTACATTACGATATAAATAAAAAATTGATTCTTACATGTGATGCATCTCAATATGGCTTAGGAGCAGTTCTTGAGCATGAGATGGAAGACAAAAGTTTCAGACCAATTATGTTTGCATCACGCACAATGAACAGACATGAACGGAACTATGCCCAGATTGATAAGGAAGCTGCAGCGATAGTATTTGGCTAAAGAAATTCCACCAATATATTAGTGGTAGAAAGGTGATTATTAAAACAGATCACAAACCATTACTAGGTATTTTTGAACCAAAGAAAGCTATTCCTGCTATAATTTCTCCAAGGATGCTAAGATGGGCTTTATTATTAAATTCATACGATTATGAAATTGAATATGTTGAAGGAAAAAAAATCGGAAATGCAGATGCACTGAGCCGTTGGCCATTACCTAAAAATACGAAAGAAGAAGAGTTTTCTGGGGTTTTATTGTTAGAAGAAACTCCGGTAGAACTCTATTTTACTACAAAAATGGTTATTAAACTTACAAAGAAAGATCCAATTTAAATAAAATAACATATTGGGTACGCAATGGCTGGCCATCAAAAGTGGCAAAGGAATATAAGACATTTTGGCAACGACGAGACCAGTTATCCCTCTTCAAAAATTGTTTACTGTGGGGGAATAGAGTTGTTATACCAGATAAAATGCAACCTGGTATATTAAAGGAGTTACATAAAAACCATGATGGTATAGTGATAACGAAAGCAATAGCTAGAAGTTATTTTTGGTGGCCTACATTAGATAAGGACATTGAGAAATTAGTAAAAAATTGTGTAACTTGTGCCGAACATAGAAATATGCCACCTCAAGTAACCCATCATTGGTTGAAACCAGAAAAACCCTGGTCTAGGATACATCTGGATTATGCAGGTCCATTTCAGGGAAAAACATATTTAATATTAATTGATGCATTTTCTAAATGGCCTGATGTAAAAGTGGTTCCAGACTTAAGTAGCTCTTCACTTATAAAAATATTGAGAAACATTTTCACAGAACAGGGCTTACCAGATACAATTGTCAGTGATAATGGTAGAAGTTTTACCTCTGAACAGTTCAAAGCTTTTCTAAAAACTAATGATATCAGGCAGATATTGGTACCGCCTTATCATCCAGCTTCTAATGGCCAAGCTGAAAGAACTGTTCAGACTATTAAAAACAAATTGAAGAAACACAGTTCGTTGCCGTTACACATAAAGTTACCAATGATTCTGTACAATTTGAGAACAACACCTAATAGCTTAAATGAGAAAACGCCAGCAGAATTATTAAACAACAGACGATTTAGAACAAAATTTGACAGACTCAATCCATTGTCTTGTAATGAAGATGAACAAGCTGAAATCCGTAGAAAAAATGAAAAAGTGAAACTGAGAATGTTGACAATGGGACAGTCTGTTTATGTAAGAAATTTTGCCGTAGGTCCTAAATGGATGAAAGGAGTAGTAGAGAAAAGAATTGGACTGTGTAAATATGTAATTAAGTGTAATGACAAGATAGTATTAAGACATATTAATCAGATACAAACATTTGGGGATAGTGTAGAAAATTCGCAAGAGAGAGTTAATGGAAATAAAAACAACTCTGAAGTTGTATCTATACCATCACCTAGTAAATGGGCAAGCATTATTGGAGTATCAGGGCCACAGGACGTAGAGATACATGATAGTCCACAAGCAAGTAGAGGAAATTCGAAACGCGGAAGATCATTTTCACCATCTTCACCAATATCAAAACGGATGGCTTATGATCTGCAAGATAATAGTAGTGAAAGTGATACTTATGAAAGTGACCATTAACTGTAAAATTAACATAATAATAGATTTAGTTTTAGTGTAGTGTTTAAAAAAAAAATCTTAGTGTAGTTTTGGGGGGAAGGTGTGTTATGTATGAATGACAGTTACACATATTGACTAAGTGAGGGTAGATAAATATTAAAGGAGAATTATTTGTGAGGTGAATCAATAAACGCCAGTCTAAAGAAAGATACAAGTAAGTGAACATAATACATGATATAATATCATTTTTTATACTTGGCCAATAAAACAGTGTATTTGCTCTGCCTAAAGTCTTTGTAATACCAAAATGGGAGGAATGTATTTTATTTAAAGTCTTATTTCTAAGTATTGTTGGTATTATAATTTTATGATTTATATATACTATATCAATTTCAACAAAAATATTATTTCTATGTTGCCAATAACATTTTAAATGATCAGGTACTTTATCAACACTAGGTGGCCAGCCGAATTTGTAGAATTCTGTTAATTTCTGAAGAGAAACATCATTTTTAGTAGCATTTCTGATTTCTAACAAGAAACTATCACTAATATTGACTGAATGAACAACACAATCTAAAGTTTTAGCCACCGTTTCACAATCTGCTTTAGAGGAGGCCCTACTAATGGCATCTGCTATCAACATCATGGATCCCTTGACATACTGTACATCTATATCATATATATTTAGTTTAACTCTTATCTTACGCAATCTCTGAGACATAATACAATGAATTTCTTTCTTCATCAATGCAACAAGAGGAAGATGATCTGTCTGAACAATGGTATGTCTACCATATATATAATAATGGAATTTATGACATGCGAACAAAATGGCAAGGAACTCTTTATCAATTTGCCCATATTCACATTCATTTTTACTCAAACTTTTAGATGCAAAAGCTACAGGTTGATTATCTTGCAACAAAACACATCCAATAGCATTCTTAGAACTGTCTGTTTGTATTGTAATTGGCTTTTTAGGATCAAAATTTCTAAGCACTGGTGGATGTGTCAAAATATTCTTTATTTTATTTATACAGGCATCATGTGTTGAATTCCATGAAAATACAACATCTTTTTTTAATAGATCACGTAACGGGGTTGTAATTTCTGATAAATAAGGTATAAAATCTCTCATGTAGTTAATCATACCTAAAAATCTTTGTAAGCTTTGCCTATCTGTTGGCATGTCATAATCTTCAATTGCTTTTACTTTAGAATGATCTGGCATTAAACAGCCATTAACTATATCATGACCTAAATATTTAACAGTGGCAGGTAAATACTGAAATTTTTTTAAATTAAATTTAATATTTAATTCTCTTGCTCTAGACAAAACTGCTTTTAATGCCAGATCATGTTCTTCTTTTGTTTTCCCAAATATTAAATAGTCATCGATATAAATAAAAATATTTTCAATGTCCTTGAAACAGTTTTCACAGTTTTCTTGAAAGATTTCTGCAGAAATATTCAAACCAAATGGTAATACATTAAATTGATATGTTCCAAAAACTGTAGAAAAGGTACATATTTTTTTACTAATGTCACTAAGACTAATTTGCCAAAAAGACTCTTTTAAATCAAGAACAGAAAAATATTTTGCATCACCAATCTTAGATTTTAAGTCATTTATTGTTGGTATTGCATAATATTTTTTAACTATACACTTGTTTAGCTCTCGTGGATCTAAACAAAGACGAATAGAATCAACATCTTTTTCAATTATTACAATTCTGTTTACCCATTCACTAGGTGTTTCAACCTTAGAAATAATTCCTTTTTCACACAAGCGGTCAATTTCTAATTTAAGCTTTTCTTTTAATTTTAATGGGACACGATGAGGTGGTTTAGAAACAGGTTCTGACCCATTCTTTAATTTTATTGAACATTCTTTTGGGAATCGACCTGTACCAGTGAACACATCTAGATATTCTGAAACAATTTTTTGTTTATTTGAGTCACAAAAACTACTCAATTTATCTACATTGTTAATGAATTTACGTTCTATGAGTCCTAAAAGTATGCAAGCATCTTTGCCTATAGTAGGTTGGAATTCAGAATCAGTTACAATAAAATCTATATAATAGGACTTATTTTGAAAATTAACTTCTAGTAGAATTGTACCAAATATCTTAATAGAAGTATTATTGTACGCTTGTAATTTAAATTTACATTTTTGCAGCTTTAATGTTTTATTTCTAGTTAGTAATTGTTTATATAAGCTCATTGGAATTAAATTGACGTCCGAACCTGTGTCCAATTTAAATATAAATTTAAAACAATTCTCAAGTTTTAAGCATTGTGACCAATCTACAGAACATACCTTGTGTATATGATTACAATAAAATTCGATTTCATCATTGTCATCACAATTAGCTTCCTCTGGAACATTTTGATTATTCACTTTTCCAACATAGCGACTACGGCACACTGTAGCGAAATGATTAAGTTTATTGCATTTTGTGCATGTTTTCCCTCTAGCTGGGCACAGTTTTATGTTTGCTTCATGTTGTCTCCCGCACCACTTACAGTTTACCATATTCTTCAGATTTCTTTTAGTGATCTTATCTACAGTTATAGTTTGGGAATTCAATGAACCTTGAACAACTTCAATATGTTTCCGAGCTATATCTGCAAAACGCAACTTTTTAACGACTTCTTCAATTTTCGCATCACCTTCCATTATCAATTTACGTTGCGTATCCATATCAGATGTGCCAAACACCAATCTATCACGAATTGATTCGTCATTATTTTGAAATTTACAATCTTTTGCTAATTTTTTGATATCAGTCAAAAAACTGTCGAATGGTTCGTTTACATCTTGTTTTCTGTTATAAAATAAGAACCTAGAGTGTAGTACACTCGTTTTTGGTTCACAATATTGTTTGAATTTTTTTATAACCTCTTCGTATGATTTTTTTTCATTTTTAAACTCAAAATTATTGTATATTTTGACGCCATCTTCTCCTATTACGTTTAGCAAAATTGCAATCTTTCTTTCATCATCACATTTATGCAAATCCGATGCAGTTAAATAGATATTGAGGGCTTGTTCAAAAAACTTCCAATTTTCGGGCAGATTGCCGGAGATCACTAGTTTTTCAGGTAGGTTGAATGTCGACATTACGACTGCGCCATGTAGTATATCAATAAAACAATTGTAGAAAATTCAACTTTCTTTTATTACGAATCAAACAGTTAGGTTAGGTCTCAACATTCTGTTAGTTGCACTATAGACTACACACACTACAGATAACAAAAAGGACATCTATTTCTACAGTGGCAGCGCTTTGTTAAATATTTAGGCGTCACCCTGGACAAGCGGCTCACCTTCCGTCCGCACATTCGCAACCTAGTTAACCGCGCGAAATTTTATATGAATCGGTTAGGGAACATGTTCGGCACGAACTCCAAGATGTCCCTACGCAATAAGCGTACCTTATTTAAAGTGTGCATTCGGCCGGTGATGACATACGCGTCTCCCGTGTTCGCGCACACGCAACCCCACTTATTACACAGCATGCAGGTAGTGCAAAATAATTTCTTACTTCGAGCCACCGGGGCTCCACTCTATGTTCGACGTCGCGATCTCCATAGAGACGTAGACATCCCGACCGTTCAACAACATCTGAAAGCATGCTCGGAGCGCTTCTTCAAAGCAGCATCCGCACATCCCAATCCGCTCATTAGAAACGCGTCCGATTACGCTGTTTCCGACCGCATCCGCCGTCCCAAACACTCGTTAACAGACCCGCCAAACACATTTCCACTAAGCTCAACAGGCTACTTGAGGCGGCTTCTGCGTCGCCGAACTCTACGAGCACGTAAGTAGCAAACCACACACCAACAACTGTGTAGTTAGCTTAGCTTGAAATTCAAGTGCATCAGCGCACATATTATACTATTCGGACCACTCTGGTAACCGAACCCATTTCAGAGCGTACGCACTCTCCTGAGGCTACGCTGTGCACCGCCCCCTCTCTGGAGGGCGGGAGCGTTAGTTCAAGCCGATAGGGTCCCAAGCCTTCCGCCCGGCCAAAGGCATTAGGCAGTGTTTAGTTGGTAGGCTGGCCTTCTGCTGGAGTCCAACATAACCATCCGCCGTAGACCGGTTGCGGGTGGTATCCGGTGCGAGGTCGTCCAAGCACCAGGGGGTTGTCATAGCGACCACTGTGGTGGCGCGCCCTATGAGGATTCACCAGCGAGGAAAAAAAAAAAAATTAGGAATTGTCCATATCACTGTATTTGTCTTACACTGATCGTGGATCCGTGGTGAAGAACGGATCTTCAAGGAATAGGGTGTGTGTTTGTGTAAGCAAAAATAATATTACATACATCAGAATAACACACAGGCTGAAATTTATGAAGATATTGTGTGAACTGTCCAAAATATAACGATAACTGGCAAGTAGGAAAAAATCTACTGTATAACTTTTGTGAGAATTAAAAGTAAAGTATATTTATTTGCCATTTAGTTAAATATTTTACAGGCAAGTCAATTACATTAAATTTAGCTATTCTTAAAAATATTTCAACATTTAATTAAACAATAGTAAGTATAATTATGCTACAAGATAATTTTTTAGTAATTTAATAATATTAAAGCTTCAGACTCATTAATTACATACTCATACTTGGTTGCGTTTATAAAATTAAGCTAAGCCTAACTTAGCCAATCCATTTTTTACTCTTTGTAACTGAACGATAGAACGAGACAACAATACCGGTTAACATGCAACTAAGTATTAATATTTACATTACCTTCAAGAACAACAAAAGGTCGGCAAAGCGTTTGTGATGCCCCTAGTGTTGCAAGAGTCCATAGGCGACGGTGACTGCTTACCATCAGGCAGGCCGTAAGCCTTTCTGCTACCGTTGTAGTATAAAAAAACAAAGATTCCACAAGTTGCATAGACATATATTCTTTCAATGAATAAATTGGATTATGTAAAAAAAAATTTTTTGTTTAAATGTGCTATAATTTAGACCTATTACGGGTTTAGGCAATTTATTGAATTAATATTTTGAAATGTCACCCTTGTTTTTGGACTTTAGCCAGACGGGTTTTTGGAACGACACGGCTTTCATTGTTTTTTAAGTAAAAAAAAAATATATAACATTAGCTTTTCAAAATTTTCTGGCTTCAACGAATTACTCTGAACGTCTAATATAACTTTTTTATGAAAAAATCACGGGATTTTTTCCTGCTCTTTAAAATTAACCTCGGGATTTGAGGCATATCCATTTTATTCTTTCGCTGTATGAAATCAGTGAAGTACATATTCATGTAATCTAATTCCGACCTCTGCTTATGGAAAGAGAATCAATAATAATTGAACCTCTTTCCGGCGAGCATGGATATGTTCGCCGTATCGCACACACACACCGATCATCGCCGGCGCCTGTCGGCGCTCGCGTCGTCCGTTCGACGAGGCAGTCAGTGAGCAAGAGCGATTCAAATTCAAATTTAAAATTATTTATTCAGTCTGGGCTGTTACAAGCACTTGTGAATGTCGAAAAGCTACGCCATCGGTTCGCAAATCTACGGCGGCGGCGAGACCTTGTACTGAGAAGAACCGGCAAGAAACTCAGCAAGGGCTGTTTTTTTCCCTGTATTAAATAGATACAGAGTCGTCAATTTGGAAAATGACTTCAATATTGATAATTCATGAAGTCACTTTCCATTACATAATATAATTGATAAAAATTTATTTTGAAACATGCCTATATTAGGAATGCCGTGTCATACAGTTTTAAAAGAATATATTAAAGTTAAATTAAAATTATAATAAATACGAGTAGTACCCAGTATAGCAAAGAGCAGACTCATCTCCGCTCGCAGCATCCGTTCACGAGCATGACGCATGAACCAGCCATCGCTTCGCTCAACCATGTTTTAGGGAACGTAACGACCCGCCTCACACGACACTGCCGAAGAGATTTTAATGAGAGTATGACTACCCTTAAGCCACAAAAGGATACAAATTACCAAAAGCTAAACTAAAAAAAAAAGAAAAACAAGCAAGATTGGAAGCAGACCTGCGTCGGTTTGCTCCAGCGCGAAGACACTCGCGCCTCTTATCGGCGCCGTAGTTAACTTGCTTGTACACCTGCTTTGTGGTTGAGTTTAATAAACGATTTGTAAATTTACGGATTTTTTTTAATTATGTGTAAGCCATTATAGCCAAAATAGTGAACCTGCGCAAACGAACTCGCGGATCAGCTAGTTAGAAATAAAACACAATTCATTCTGTGCTAAAAACTTTATTCATATTTGATACATTATGTCATACAAAATAGTTATTATCCTTTATCATGATAACAATCGACATCGAAACACTATACTAAATGAAAGTATTATTTCTAAATCTAAAAGAAAAGGGACATCAACGAGATCGTTGCCAACAATATCAGTAGAGCGAGCATCGAGTACTCGATTTACAAAACTTAACAGCTTTACGAACCTATATTAAACTGAATAGAATTTCAATCGCTTTTTTATAGATGATGATAGGGCCCTTGATCGTGGTCAAGAACATAAGAGTAAGGCACCCGTCCTACTCATTCGATTCAGTTCACGGTATTAAAAATTAGATTTTATTTACAATTCTAAAATGTTAATTAATTTATTAAAATCAATAATTAAAATTTGATATTTCTTTCTATAGCGGTTAAAACCAAACCATGATAATCACTAAAAAGCGAACGTAAGTCGGAATAAAATTGCACACGTCTTCCAATATCATATCAGATTCATAGTCCCAACTGAATCCTTGAAAATAAAACATAAATATGAAAAAATAACCCAAGAAAAATATTAAATGCAGGGTTTGAACCCACGCCGATTTAGAGTCGGAAAGTTATCTAGTTCTATGTTTTTTTTTTATATTTGTACATTTATTCTGTATTTTGGAAATAAACTCGCCCTATTATTATACAATAATCTAATTCTTCTTTGTCATATGAAATTAAGAGATATTACAGGATCGTTTTTTAAGGTGAACGTGTTTTAAATTATAAACAGTGGTATTGTTATTGTTACTTTTATAAATATTTATTTAACAAGACAACCAAACCCGTTCAATTGAGTATACATTTACATTTCTTGAGAGAGTCTGGTAGGACTATTATCGCGTAGCAAAAATAGTTAGACGTGAGGACAGTTGGAACCACAGATTAGGAAATAGTTATTCTATAAAATTGAAACCATTTCCTAAAGCTACATTGAAAAATAGGTTGTATATTATTGATACTATCTTAACTCTATTTTCTAATTGTGATAAAATTACAACTTATATATAAAAGTCTTACCTCGTATATCTTTTCAAGACTGACCCATTTCCTTTTTTTTCCAAATTGTATATTAGTTGCTTTACCTTACAAACATATAGATAATGTAATATTATAAGATACACTAAGATTTAAAAGTCATTTGAAAGTCCAATCCAATTAATTAATTACAATAGTAAGATAAAATATTGTAATAAAATAGACATTCGTTAAAGTCTGTCAAAAATGTCTTAAAATGTTACATTAATTAGGCCCAATTTCACCAACAACAGATAAATGTTATTCCCAGAATAAAGACCCCAGTTACTCTCAGCTAACCAAATTTACTAATTTTAAGTAATTTTATCTGTAGAATTGTTATACTTAGATAATGACGACTTGGTGAAATTGGGCCTTAGTTGGCTAGCAACTAGTGATGTGCCGGATCGTCCGAAATTTAGATCCGCGGATACAGATCTGAATAGGGATATTTGGTGTCAAGATCCGCGGATACGGATACGGATCTTAACTTTCTTACACAATCAGTGTCGGTGCGCGCGATCTTGAGTTGAAACATGTTTCGACTTGCATTGCGCGGCGGGTCTTTTTTTTGTTTTACTTTAATGTGACACTGGGCAGCATAGATAACGCTTGTGTTTGGTATTGATACATGATTAAAAAAAAATGTCTACAACGAAGTTTAGTAGTGCAATATGGAATTATTTTGAGATGATAAATGATAAATGTGCAAAGTGTAAAACTTGTGACGGAAAGTATTCTCGTAAGGGTAAAGGCTCAACTTCCTTAAAAAATCATTTACAAAGAAATCATCCTCAAGAATATGAGTAATTCTTTAAAGAAGACTTTGCTAAATAGATCCGTAAAAGATCCGACAAAGAGTAACGGATACGGATACGAATCTTTCTTCTGCCTCGGATATCCGCGGATACGTATAGGGATATCCGGCACATCACTACTAGCAACACGTCTTATTCTCAAAGCAAACTGTAACGTCACAAATCTAAGTCAAACACAGATAGAAAATCTATTGTTGTTGGTATATCTGCAAATTGTGTGAACTTTGGAGTTGGATGGGGTTTGAACCCACATCATATTGTTGAAGACGCCGAATCAAATCCCGTTAGATGCAAAAAAAATTGGCGGTGTTTTTTCATATTATTTTGTACATTTATTTTACATTTTAAAATCACAAATACAATTTAAATAAAACTAAAGGACATTGTTCAATTTTGGCCTAAGAACCGATGTGAATATAAATTATACTATAATTTTTATTTATTTTTTTATTATTTGAAACATATTTTAGTATTCCACGGACACTTCAAATAAATAAATTCCAAATAAAAAGTTGGGTCACTATTATTGATGCCGTATAAAATGTTTTCCGTCAGCCAGTGCTGCCAGTTTCGGAAGTTTTCGCGATTTCGGTAAATACGGATCGAATTGAAAACCTCCTCCTTTTTGAAGTCGGTTATTAAAATTAGTTGATAACACTTTATTCATTTAAATACCTAAATTGACTAGCTAGAAAAAAAATATTTTTTAAGCGAAATCGCGAATTTCTAGCTTGGCATTCGAGTATTATAGTTTTCGTAATTGGCAACACTGGTGTACTTCATACCTTATCTGTGTCCGTTTCATTTAATTTTTGATTGTTTTGCGACTATCGTTTCTTTTGTGATTTTCTATGCGTTTCATGGTTTTATTCTAACAACTTTGGCTTGATTACGGACTCCGATTACATTGCGTACTTGGTAGACTCGGCTGTGTGTAAAGGAGTGGATTTTGTAAAGTGATAATTGTCAAAGAATTATCTTAAACTTGACTAGGTACTATCTCTTTTCCTAGTATCTAGTAGAGTAGTCCTTTCCTAGTTCTAGAAGAGAACATATATAGCTGTGCATAGTATTGTTAATATTACTTTCATATTACTACTCTGCTATTTCACGCAAGGTTGGTTATTTTTTTTTATAACCTCAAAATATTAACTTTTTTCGTAATTATTTTAGTTTCCTGAAGTGTCCGTTCGTGAAAACTTATTTCATAGGATTCCATATAATTTTAAGAGTTTATATAAGTCACTTTCGATTCGAACGGTTCTTAGGCAGAACATGTATGGAGCCGGAACAATGTCCTTTTAGATATAATTAATATAATGCTCATATACCTAAAAAACAATCAAATATTTGAGTTCAATTCATAATTATTAATAATACATGTAGAATTACCTTTTATCCCTTTTGTAAAAGTGAAGTTGCTTTCATACATACAATATTTTGTATTTTACAATAACAGAACTTTCTTCAAAATTCCGGTTTTACACAATTAATCAGCACCATTACAGTACAAAAGGAGGACTAAAAGTGCGATTGATGTCGAAAACTTGAACGTGGCAATGAAAATCGTTCAAGGACTCGAACTTAGCGTCAAAATAACGCCATGCATAACTTCATAACTTGTTCAACAAGTCGCATCTAGACAAGACACGAGAAAATCCTTATCATAACATACAAACCTAGACACACAGATCATAAATCGAAAACTAGCCCTGAGACGTAAAGGAGACGGGGGTGTAAGTTCAAAAAAACATCATTTTTAAACTTATTTTTACTTTAATTAGTATTTCACAACCCTTGTCGCTGTCCGTCTCGGGCGTTCCGATCGTCAGGGGGTTAACTTTTCGCGATGTCTTTTGGGCAGGACGTAGGGAGGGGTGTCGGGGCGTCCTTTCCGTTTCCTCCTGGCAGGGGCGACCGTGGCGGGTTGCAACCCCGCGTGCGCTTGTGCTGCCAATAGCATTCCTAATTGGCATTCCGCCTACGAACAAAGACCATCTTTTAAACTCGATTCGAACGATTCCTAAGGGCTAACTACCCCCGCTCCCTGCGGGGGTAGTTAGCTAAAACTGATCCTCTGCGGAGTCAATAATCTACTCTCCTCAATTATGTCACTCAATACATACTTTGTTCCCTATCGAAGAAATGGATTGTAATGTACGGAAGTGAAAGTTGGGTATGGGAGAAACGACATGAAAGTAGAATAAATGCAGTAGAAATGAGAGCTTTGCGGAGTATGGCAGGAGTAAAACTGAGTGACAGATTGTATAATGAAGTGATTAGAAAGAAATGTGGTTTGAAAGAGGATATCGTGACAAGAATAGAGAAAGGGATGCTTGGGTGGTTTGGGCATGTGGAACGGATGGATGAAAGTAGACTGACCAAAATGATTTATGAAGCTGGAGTGAGTGGAGACACGGGACGAGGAAGACCTAGGCGAACATATTTCGAACAAATCGAAAGCGTCCTCAAAAAAGGCCAGGTCAGAAGTACCCGCAATCGTCGAGCATGTATGAGGAATGTTATGAAAGTAGATGAAGCGAAAGAGATATGTAAGGACCGTAGCAAGTGGAAGGACGTAATCTCTGCCTACCCCCGTGGGAAAAAGGCGTGAGTGTATGTATGTATGTAGAAATGGACTGTATTAAGTAAATGAAATACGTGAATTATGATAAATATATATTAAAATAAATACTATAAGTAATTAACAACAAGAAATATAAAAATATAAACTATGTGGAATTAGATCAAACGTAACGTAAAAACAGAATGACACAATCTGACACAAGCACCCATAGACAATTAGCCTGACTGGCCAGTCGCCAACATACTTTAAATGATAATTAGAGATCGGATAATCGGATGCATATTTACCTAAATTTAGTTTAAGACAAAGTATGGAAACGGCTTTTTATTGTTTTGTTAAATAAAAATCCCTGGATTGCGGAATTGGATAGCCGGATGTTTATTTATTTACCTAATTTAGTTTTTGACAAAGTATGGAACTGTCTTTTTATTTTATTTCCATAAATAAAAATCCCGGAATTCCGGTACTGTAGAACATTTTGGTAAATAAGTATGCATAGTTGTATAAATGAACCCGGAGTCTCGGTCTTTTGAAAATAAATATCACGTGCTAATTTAGTAATTTTCAAACAATATCACTACGTTAAATTTGCAGTCCCGTATTTTCCCGGATTTTTATTTAACAAAATGTATTTTAAAAAAGCCGCTTTCATAATTTGTGAGCCAAAAATTAACTTTAGGTAAATATGCATCCGATTATCCGATCTCTAATGATAATGCAACCATAAACGTGAAAATTATTTTCGTTAATTATTTTTTAACATTAGTTTAAGTAAAACCAATCGCTGCTAATATTATAAACGCCAAAATTCGTATGGATGGAGGCACTTATTGACGTCAACAAACAAAACAAAAAAAAAGCTTAAAAAAAACAAAAACCTTGTCCGTACGTATAAGGTATAAGGAAAAAACTATATATATTGACTCGACACCTGTTCGGAAATTGGGAGAGCCTTCTCGAGAAGAACAGGCAAGAAACTCTGAAGGTCTATTTTTTATCTCCTCTTTTCAATGTTAATAATTATAATAATATAATATAAAATACAATATAGTATAAGATACAATCATACCTAATACGATTACAGTCGTATGTATGTTTACATACACACATAAAAATAATACAATATTATAAATAATGTTGTTACCAAACATGGCTCTATGAATAGTGTCCCTATTCCCAAATAGTGTGATCATTTAGATAGTCACTTACTTTATAATAACCTTTACTCATGAGTGTCTTTTTGATATGGATTTTAAATTTATATTATTAAACAAATTATAATGTTAATCTGTATATATAAGTGGATAGCTTTATATTAAATTATTAGATAGTTCGCATCGCATTAGGCTAAGCCCTGTAAAGATAGCGTAAGAAGAGAGATAAAAAAAAATTGACAGCTCTGTAACAAAAACAAGGAGAAAAAAAAATAGCCTTGCTGGTTCTTTCCAGTACAAGGTCTCCCGCCAAGTCTTGTGAACCAATGGCGTAGCATCTCTGACGACCAATTAGGCCAATTCTTTTTAAAATGGTCGTTGAAGTTCAAGGATGGTTTTACGGCGAGAAAAATTCGAATAATTATCAGAAAAATCCTAAAATAGCCCTTCATTCCCATACAAACGTCTTCTAACTAAAATGTACAGTCAATTTGAGCTTCATTGTTATTACATAAATATAGTTTACTAGCTTTCTGCCCGCGGCTTCGCCTGCGTGGATTTCGGGATTGGGTCTATAGAGGGTTAAAGGTCATAGCTTTTGCCCACGGCTACATATGCGCGGAAGTCGGTTTATGGCGCGAAGGTTTTGTTGCGCATCCAGTGGGATCTGTCTGATTTTTTCGGGATAAAAAGTAGCCTATGTTACTCGGGGATAATGTAGCTTTCCAAAGATGAAAGAATTTTTGAAATCGGTCCAGTAGTTTCGGAGCCTATTCATTACAAACAAACAAATCTTCCTCTTTATAATATTAAGTATAGATATTGCAAGCACTCACTGTTGTCTAAGCAATGTAGATGTCTTCCTAACATCAAAGAGTCAATTTGCTTTATGTATAAAGTTTAAATTCAATCATATCTGTCAAAACAGTGTGCGTGTGTGCGTTGGAGCACAGAATACATCGTTAATATCACGTTCCAAACTTGAATAGTCACAAAATGTAATAGTTCATATGGACCTTTTTGCAATTTGATTGGCTATGCGATATTATCTATAAAATAAGTAGGAACAAAAAACTGCCACTACATTTTTTTTTTGACAGGACGAAAAGTCTGTCGGGACCGCTAGTTCTTTATAAACTTCACCTTACACTACGATTTTTACCCTGTGTCGTGAGAGCAGGACCCAGACCGGAGCCAATTTTTGTAGGTTATACAAAATATCCGAATCGAACGCGCGACCTGGGGGGCAATCGCACTAACAAACGCAGCTGAAACGAAACCAAATCGTTCCACTCAACCAATCCGAGAGCTAGAATATCACGTCATCGAGATGACGTGATATTGTGGCGTTCGGATTGGTTAAGCGAACGGTTCGGTTGCGTTTCGGTTGCGATTTATTAGTGCGATAGCCCCTCTGGAGACGAATTTTTGAAACAATAGAGAACCAATTCGAGTATAGAATTCCAAATTCATGTCTAATGATTCAAAAATACGTCTCCTGTTGTCGATCACTCGTCCGCTGCGCTAAGCGGCATCGTCATTTTGATTTTGTTGTGATTATAGAAAACTTACCTCTTCTTGCATTTCCTTGGCCATCGTATAAACGCTGTGCTCGCTGCTGTTGTACATTAGCGCGTTTGAGAGCATGAGAAGTATATCTCTTTGAAACTCCGACGTTGTCCTGTATCGGAAAAAAAACAAAATTGAGACTCATAACGGCATAGTTTTCCACCCGTATTTCCCTAAAACATGTTGTTTTGTACAGGGATAGTGTATGCGGTTAGAATCAATTATTAACAGGAATAATTAGATAAGAATCATAACTTTTCTTTATTTTTAACATAATAAATTATTATGTTAAATGTGAAAGTCACGTGACTACAAACGCCAATCACAGCGCGTGACGTCATTTGTCATTGTCACTTAGTGATAATTTTATCTGTATGATTCATCTGTAATACACGCATTATTTAGATTACCGTACTAGTTCTCCTCTCGCAGGTCTGCTGGAAGAAATTTCATTTATGAAATAAGCAGTACCTATGTACATCAATGTTACTTAAAAGCAATATGTAAATTAAAAGTTACTGACAGTTGTATACCTTTCTTCATTAGCCTAAAACTTTTGACTCTGCCTAGCCTTTATATTTATGAAGTGTCTATGTTTGTTGCAAAAGGCTAGTTGACAAAATTTGGAAATTCGTTTAAAACTATAGTTTAGTATCTATTTTATCCCTAATATATATTATTTTTAGAAAAATAGGCCTTTTTCATAAGTATTTTCCTTTTTTAGAAATGAACTTATATTATAATTAGACCTGAGTCGATCGCGATTGATCAAATCACTGTGATTCGATCGCGTAGCATTTATGAATGATCGAGTCACGACCCACGAAAAGATTCGATCACCGAGATCGACTGGGTCACGGTAACTCGGTCCTGAGTCACGATCATTATGGCATTTTTGGAGTGACTACCCAGCGCTGATAGCGCTAAATGCAAATCGCTAAGGAGGCCACCACACATTAATGAAGCGCTATAAGTACGTTTTGTGATTTATACCTACTATACAACGCAACGCAATTCGAAAGTCTGACTTGTTGATAAAATAATTTGAACCTTAAATCAATGGTACTAGCGTCTATTGTAGATATTTTTATTGATGATTTTGATGGAGAATGTTTTGTCTCGTTCTAGTAACATAAGAAAACCGGTATTTGCGTGCACAGGTAAGTACGTGATAGATGGAATGATCGGGTTACGAACCGCGTCGAGTGACCAATGAATTACTTAAAAGCAGCCGTAGACATTGTACTTTGGATATATTGAATCGGTGTGGGAAGATTTAAAAAAGTGGAATAATTTCGCAAGTTTTTTTCATCGTTTTGTTTATTCTATTAATTAGTTGTTGGTTGTCCTGTGTTTTGAAAACAAATTGTTACAATTCATTTTCGTTTTTATCCTTGTAAATGTTTACTTACCACATTATGAAAAGTTAATAGTGGTAATTAATAGCAAATCAATCATTAAATTCGCAAAATGACCAATCGTGATGGATTTATATCCATTTACGAAAGTCTTTAAGCGATACAAAAAATAATAACAATTCAGTGAGTTTTTCGCAGAATTCAACTATGTATGACAGACGCGTATTTTATTTCATTTATAAAACTTACATCTAGCAATGAACACTATGAGATATAAAATGTGTGTTAAAAGTTATCTATTTATATATAACATAATCATGTAATAATCGTATCTAAAAATATTTGAGTACCGAGACCTGTTGAACAAACAACCCGCTACCTCAATCAATCGATCATTTGATCGAATCACCAAGCGAATGGGTCGCGATCGACCGGGTCGCAACAAATGATCGATTGACACAGGGCTAATTATAATTGACTTGGAAAAAGGCCAAGACTGTCGTGGCGTCTTGAATGACGTCACTCTTATTATAAATACTGTATAGTGCCCCAATGTAAAAGCACAACGATGAAAAACGCCAAACAAATTATTTATATACATTTCAAACAATAAGCAAATACGAAGAAAGTGGTTAGAAATTGCAAGGAGGTGCTCGTTTATCAAGTAATTACTTAACTATTTATTACTTAACTTAACTATGATTATATTTTCAATATGTTTAGGATCATATTGTACTCATAATATCTCATTTTTTCATTTTGGCAATAATCCGTGTCTTTTAAGATTAAACTTAAAACAAACTGTATTAATTTAACAATAGTCTCTGAAAGTGTATCAAAATAACCTGTTCAGTGTTCACTGACAGACAGCACAGATTAGATAGATGATGTATACATTTTGCCGATTTTAATTTCCAAAAATATTAGTAGTCTTTTATTATTTTAATAAAAAAGTTGTTTTTTTGTTTACTACATATCATGATTAATCATTAGAAACTCTAAGCCATTCGATTCATTCTTAGTGGAAACAAGTCTAATCTAAATCTATTTCAGTTTCTCAGAAGTAAGCGGCATAATAAAAAAATATGTTTTCCAACAAACCACACTGCTCAATTTAGTAGCAGTGTGCTTTGCATGGCACCACGTATATATAATCATCTTACCTTACATATACTTGAATGTAATAATTTGCACATTTTCAAAAAAAAATGTTTTTAATAGAGAAGGCATATTATGATGTGAAACAGTTTCTCGAAGACAAAATACAGGGTTGCTTTTGTTTGTTATATTAAGTTTGCTATTACATATTTGTTTTATTTTATAACTAGCTTTCTGCCCGCGGCTTCGCCTGCGTGGATTTCGGGATTGGGTCTATAGAGGGTTAAGGGTCATAGCTTTTGCTCACGGCTACATATGCGCGGAGGTCTGTTTATGGCGCGAAGATTTTATCGGGCTTCCCGTGGGACTATCCGTTTTTCCGAGATAAAAAATACCGCAAAACCTTGCTCAAGAATCACTCTACATATTGATGAAAACCACATGAAAATCTGTGCAGTAGTTTTTGAGCAAAGCCTTTATTGCGCATCCCGTGGGATCTGTCGATTTTTCCGGGATAAAAAGTAGCCTATGTTACTCGGGGATAATGTAACTTTCCAAAGGTGAAAGAATTTTTGAAATCGGTCCAGTAGTTTCGAAGCCTATTCAATTACAAACAAACAAACAAACAAATCTTTCCTCTTTATAATATTAGTATAGATATATGTATTAATTTTACTGTGTACAC
>JAYEAL010000896.1:0-62469 GCA_036419045.1 Scirpophaga incertulas
TATGTTTGATATTCGTGTATTTCTAGACTCGAGTCTAGAAATTGGAGTCTGGAAATTCTAGCCCGATCCAGAACTAGAGTCCGATTTTAGAACAAAAAGGAAAAATAGAATGGAGTTAGCTTCAAACAGCGTGTAGGTTAGGTTAAGCATAATGACACAACAAATAATAATACTGTAATTTTTATTAAAAAATAATAAACATTGAATAAAGACATAGAGCATAGCAATGTAAACAGTTTGCGAGTACAAGCGAGCTAACCAAACTCGAATATTAGACTCGAGTCAGTAGGACTCATATAAATAGAATCTAGTTAGCGAGTAGGGACCTATTCTTCCTGACTCGAGTACCGAATCGAGTCCGGCGTACTCGAACAAAATAAAATGGCTATTCAAGTAGGCAAGTCAAAGCAGGAATCGAGTCTGACTCGAGTCAAACCGTACTCGGCACATCGCACAATTTATGTAGGTAATGCATTTTGAAAACAAAAACTCACAGCATGTCATACAGCTATGCTTAAAAAAAAAATTTGCGGTTCCCTATCTAAAGGGCAAAGTTTTTGTGTTATCGTTGCGAAGTTTGGTTTTGATCCTTTGTTGCAGGCCGGCCCACTGTTCAGACAATGTTAATACGTTTCAATAGTGCCATTAGGTCAATGCCGGTTCGCTTTGAACAGCGATTTGCGTCGAATTTTTCTCGACAGCCCCAAGGTAGACCTTGACGGTGTGAACTTGACCTGGATTTTGTGATGACGTGACAGATTTGATTTTCGTACATGATCAAATTAAAGTTATCTAAATTTATATATATTATATATATATGTGGGAATAAAGGCTTGTGATTATAATCAAACCAAGATTGGCACCGGTAACAGCGTTTATTTTTCAATCTAATCAAATTAATTAAACAAAACTTCGAGAGAACGTCGTAACTACTTAGCATCTTAACATCGTATGATCGTATATCTCACTCCTTATCCATCTTAGACTAAGTGACCGTCTTTTCATAACCTTCATTCTTCACACTCATTCATCTCTTTCTGTCCCTTTCACACACACATCCTAACATATTTCACTAGCTCGTTCAACTTTAACTTCCTGTCGTGCATCATTCTTTCGATCTAACAATTTTATCGTTCACTCTCATAGATTCAAAATATAACACATAGATTACACACAACATTTATGCGTTCCGAAACTTGCATCTTACAATCATAACTCAATCAAATCATCCTCCCACACTCGGTCATCCTGCCCTTGGTCTGTCCTCAGACCATACAAAACATTCACATAGTTTATCTTTTGCTAATAAAACTACTACTAATGTTACTTTAATAACTGAAACTCATCTATACAAAACTAAGACTTTCTGCTAGCTAACCGATGCCTTATACAATATCAAAATCTTTATTTTACTACAAAATCATCACTTAAACTATTCTAACTATATTAATCTATTTTTATGTTTATATTTTTAAATGGTAATTAACAAGCATTAACAACTATAGAAATTGAACTTAAAAGAAATCATTTTTACTACAAAATCATCACTTAAACTATTCTAACTATATTAATCTATTTTTATGTTTATATTTTTAAATGGTAATTAACAAGCATCAACAACTATAGAAATTGAACTTAAAAGAAATCATTTTTACTACAAAATCATCACTTAAACTATTCTAACTATATTAATCTATTTTTATGTTTATATTTTTAAATGGTAATAAACAAGCATTAACAACTATAGAAATTGAACTTAAAAGAAATCATTTCAAAATATGTATTAACATGTTGTAAGTCTACAATTACTTAATCTTAATTTATGACTATAATTTCATGTGAACCTCCTTTTCTCAATCAATGGTAAATACAATTTATTTCAGATACAATATTTTATCATTTTCTTTTTTACCAG
This sequence comes from Scirpophaga incertulas, assembly GCA_036419045.1. Classification (NCBI taxonomy): domain Eukaryota; kingdom Metazoa; phylum Arthropoda; class Insecta; order Lepidoptera; family Crambidae; genus Scirpophaga; species Scirpophaga incertulas. The sequence goes on from JAYEAL010000896.1 coordinate 1,916, forward strand.
TGTTATATTTTACTTTATAATGAATTGCATTAATTAATGAAGTTTTCTTGTTACTACAGATAATAAAATACAGATAAAGTGATTAAGGTTTACATCTTTGTGTTTATTTACACATTTTTTCCTACTCGTGATTCATAACAATGCAATAGCTCACAGTTTTCAATTGATAGCCACATGTTTGATAAATATAATATACAAACAAAATCCCCTTTTTACTAATTAGTTAATTGATAGCCAAAACTATGACCATGGTCTCATATGATCCACACCTGTAACTGTTTTTTTGGGTCCCTCTTTGCTGTTATCAACTTTTTCAACCTCATATCTGTCTATGCCACAACTCTTCAAAACTCTGTAGGGCCCATAATACTTTGGTCTTAATTTCAGAGCACTTCCATATTGTGTTCTTAGTACGGCTACAAGGTCTCCTGCCTTATATATCCGCCCTGGTTTCCTCTTCTTATTGTAATTTTTCTTATTCTCTTCTTGTATCTTAAGTATTTGCTTCTTCGCCTCTTCTCTTAGTTTCTCCCGTCTCTCCATAAATTGACTTTTATTTTCTTCTTCCAACATTTCAAATATTTTCACATCTTCTTTCTGTTTTAGCTTCGTGCCAGTTAACAACTCAAATGGAGAAAGGTTTATTGATCTCTGAAAGGTACAATTGATAGCACGTTGAACTCTTCCAACATGTTTATACCAATGGGTTGGATCTTCTACACACAGCTTGGTTAAAACTGATATAATGATGCGGTTCATTCTTTCAACTTGCCCATTCCCACGTGGCATGCCTGTTGTAATTTTAATATGTTCAATTCCTTCTTCTTTGCAGTACTCTTCAAATTCACTACCCGTAAAAGCAGTTCCTCTATCTGTAATAATGCGTGTAGGGTTGCCAAAATCTTTTTGATGAAGTCTCATCTTTTCCACTGTCTCTTTTGCAGTTACATTTTTTGTTGGATAAATCCACACGAACTTCGTATAGGCATCCATCACCGTAAGTATGTAGTTGTACATCTTTTTTGTGACATCTAGTGGACCTAAATGATCACAGTGTAATGTCTCAAATGGCATTTCTCCCTTGTCGATAGGATTTAATAATCCATCCTGTCGTCCTCCTTTCTTTTGTGCTAAAATACATGGTATGCAACTTGCAATAACCTTGTCAATCTTTTTATCTAAATTTTTAATAAAGTAATTTCTTTCAATGTATTCAAATGTCTTTTTCTTCCCAAAGTGTCCAACCTCATGAGATTTTCTTATAATTTCCAAGTCTAATTCATCAGGTATAATTAATTTTCTATCACTTCCTTTGTAAATCAAGTCATTCACCAAACTGAAATCTTGATAATCCTTTTTCTTCAGAATTTCTCTGATACTATTTAAATAATCATCATTAATTTGTGCTCTTTTAATTCTGGCTTGCAATTCCGTTTGTATCACATTAATACATGGATTGCGGCTCAACGAATCAGTGTGTCGCATTCTGGATCCTGAACGATGTTCAATGGTGTATTCAAAATCTTGCAAAAACAAAACCCACCGAGCCACTTTTGCTGACACTTCCCTTTTATGCAATGTTTTCTGAAATGCTGAACAATCAGTAACTATTTTGAATGGATTTCCAAACAAATACTTCCTAAATTTTCTAACAGCTTCTATGACAGCTAAAGCTTCAAGTTCATAACTGGTGTAATTCCTTTGTTGCACTTCATTCGTTTTTCTACTCATGTAATATACCGGATGCATCTTTTTGGTATTAGGATCCCTTTGCATCAAAATAGCTGCATAGCCCCACTTTGAGGCATCTGTATGCACCTCTGTCTCTAAGCCAAGTTCAAATATTTTCAAAATAGGTTTACTACACAATTTCTTCTTTAAAGTAAGAAAAGCTTCTTGTTGCTCAGGGCCAAAACTAAAATGAATATCTTTTTTCAATAAATCTGTTAGTGGTTTTGCTATAAATGCATAATTTTCAATGTACTTTCGAAAATATGAAGTTAATCCTACAAAACTGTGCACCTGTTTCACATTCTTGGGTTCAGGAAATTTCATTACAGCAGCAGTTTTCTCTGGCGAAGGTGTGACAGTGCCATCTTGAATGACATGGCCGAGATATTCAACACTTCTTTGCAGCAATTGAGTCTTCTTCCAATTTATTTCCAAGCCATATTCAGATGCAACATTCAACACTCTTCTTAATTTTTCGACAGCTTCATTTTCATCGCTTGCCGGAATGATCACATCGTCAACGAAAATAAGCATAATTCCAGCAGCAACCAGATCACAGAATATAATATTTATATAACGCATAAAATACTTAGGGCTAATAGAAAGTCCAAATGGGGCACGAGTAAACTCCCATTGTCCTGCGGGATTACTAGTTACAAAAGCTGTGTGTACTTAATAGACTCTTCTTCAATTGGCAGATGAAAATAAGCATTCTTCAAATCCAAAGTAGTGAATATTTTTCCTTTGCATAACTTGTCAATATGATCTTCTATAACTGGCAGTGGATATTCATCTTGTACAATTTTCTGATTAATCTTCCGATAATCTACACAAACTCTTGTGTTCCCATCTTTCTTCTTCACAAGTACCAGTGGGCTGGCGTATTCAGAATAACTAGGTCTTATGATTGCATCATGATGCCATTCTTCTATTTGCTTTCTTACAACTTCTTCTTCTTTAAGGGCAAGTCTTCGGGGACGCTGAACTACAGGTAAGTCATCTTTAAGAATTATTTTCATTTTAATTGGTGCTTCTTTCATTTTCTGAGGATGGTAATCCTTGATCATCTTCTGAACAGCAGGAACAATGCACTCAGGCAACTCACAGTTGTTTACATTTGATAACAGACATTGTAGGTATGAATCATCATAATAACACGGCCTAATCTCAACTGATCCCTGTTCAATGGTAGTAATAGTGTTAATCAAGAAAGGTTGCCCCAATATAGCCTCATAAGGAATAGTTACCCGTGGAACCACATAAAAACATGTATCATAACAATGGCTATCAACTTGTAATTGTGTAATTAACTTACCCAAAACTCGAACTTTACTACATGCAAGACCTGATAACGTCATTTCCACACTACATAATGGCAATTTTAATTTTAAAAACAAACTTTCACTTATTAAATTTACTTCACTACCGGTGTCCACTAAACTTTGTACACATATGTTATTTATCTTTACACTTTTTACGTATTTACTGGCACTGTTAATCATGTTGTCATCGTTGACGTTCAGCAGTCGCGGTTCCTTCATTCGTTGCGTTCGTTCCTCGTTGTCTCCTTCACTCATGACAATTGTTGAGACCGTAGCGCCATCTAGCGTTGAATGGACAATCTTTGTTAGTGAACGACGATCGGCATGATCGATCTCGTTCCGCTCGTTCAATGAAGTCGAAACCACTGCGCCATCTAGCGTTGAATGGATAAACATGGATTTTCCAGAATTTGAACAAGCTTTTCCAATATGGCCGTACTCATTACATTTAAAACACTTGATGCCCCTTACGCATACATTTGCCAAATGACCCTTTTCTCCACATTTGAAACAGCGAGCTACCGTTGAAGGCGCGATGATTTTCGTTTTAGATGCTGATGCAGTCTGCACATCCTGCTTAACTGGCATAAGACGCGTCGTTCTTTGTTTGGCTTTCATGTGCTCGTAAATAGCATTTTTTTCTTTTAGGGCCGAGTAGGTTGTTGAGCCATATAGAACCGACTTTTGTATTTCACTATCTTGTATGCCGTCGATAACATATTGTATGGACACATAATCAGGAAACTTCGCTCGTTTTCCCAGCTCTTTCATAACTAACATATATTGGTAACATGATTCGTCACGTCGCTTTTTCCGAGAACTCATTAACTCGTGCATTTCCTTAATGTTGAGTACTTCGGGAAACTCTTTCTGTAAAGCCGTTCTAAGTTCTTCATATGTTTTAAATGTTTTCTCCGACCTTAGCCACAACTCTGCCGTATCAACAAGCGATCTTCGGGCTATGATCAGTTTCTGTTGTGCTGTCCACCCGAAAATTGTAGCATTGTCTTCAATGTCTTGTGCCCATTTCGCCGAGGAATACGTTTTGTCATCGCCACTAAACTTGGTGATTATGTCCGCCATGTTATGTGCATTAATAGGTTGATAACTGTCTCCGTTTTTTGATTCTACACTTTGATCTTCGTGTCTCGTATTTTTTCGTCTTTTCTTCGTACTTTGTCGTAAATCACCATGTGGTACCAAAATGGCGTGTACTTGATAATAATCCAAACCAATCCCGGACGAGCCCCCAAAATTGTGGGAATAAAGGCTTGTGATTATAATCAAACCAAAATTGGCACCGGTAACAGCGTTTATTTTTCAATCTAATCAAATTAATTAAACAAAACTTCGAGAGAACGTCGTAACTACTTAGCATCTTAACATCGTATGATCGTATATCTCACTCCTTATCCATCTTAGACTAAGTGACCGTCTTTTCATAACCTTCATTCTTCACACTCATTCATCTCTTTCTGTCCCTTTCACACACACATCCTAACATATTTCACTAGCTCGTTCAACTTTAACTTCCTGTCGTGCATCATTCTTTCGATCTAACAATTTTATCGTTCACTCTCATAGATTCATAATATAACACATAGATTACACACAACATTTATGCGTTCCGAAACTTGCATCTTACAATCATAACTCAATCAAATCATCCTCCCACATATATATGTATTTGTGAAAACGTACTGTGTACATTTTCTTAAAAACATCCCCATCAGAACAAATACTTTACATAAAACGCAATACATAAAACATCTAATCATTCCCCCAAGTGAGTTAAGTAATTATTGAAACATATTTACAAGCAGATCGCAGAATCAACCTACGCAACCATCTTAAGCAATGAAATAGTATCATCAAATTCAACCAGCACCAATAGGGGACGCTGCTCTTAGACTTAGCTGTATTTATCATAAAAAATCGACAGACCCAAAATTATATAAATCAGTATTTAGAACATGCTTTTTTTTTTTTCCTGAGGAAAATGCATTAAATTGCATGCCCCGGCTGTGGCGAGCCGGCGGTTATGTGGGGCTCTCCTCCCCAGAAGCAGGAGGCCTACCCACTAAAAACCTCAGGGATGGCCTTCCTCAGGCATGTAGGGAGCCCTCGGGAACACCAAGCCACCTCCGGGAACCCCCAGCCTCTGCTCCCCGCCTAGAGGGAGCCCTCCTCAGGGGAGGCTACACTACCTCCCCCAGTCTCCTCCACCGACGACGCCCCCCGGCCACGGAAGGGGCGTGGTCCATCCCGGGTCGCCGTAGCAGTCGCGACTTCCTCGCGCCCGCCGGCGACCCGCGGCGGCGCCGCAGCTGTGCTACCGAGCCCGGCGCCGCCTTCTTCGAGCGGGATCGGCCATCTCCCGACCCCGCTCGGCGGCCTCCTTCTGGAGCATCACTGCTTCACAGAAGGAGGCCACAGCCCTCCAACCACCCTCGTCGGTTGTCACGAGCGTCAGCATTGCGTCACATGCGTCAGCATTGCCGCAGTCAATGCTGGCGGAGACAGATCTCGCCCGATCTCTGCGACCAAGACTCGGCGCTCGGAGGCCCACGCGGGGCACTCCGCCAGCGTGTGCTGGGCCGAGTCGAGGTCGGATGCGCAGTGGTGACAATGTGTCGATCCCTCCCGTCCTATTCGACACAGATACTCACCGAAGCAGCCGTGCCCGGTGAGTATCTGAGTCAACCGGTAGGTGACCTCCTCCTTCCCGAGTTTTACTTTAATTTTCTGTCAAAAAAACCAAGCTTAGCAAAACCCTTTCATTTGATACTCATATGTAAGGGGTGCATTAAAAATAATTGATCGCCATCTTGGTAATGCCGCGCATGTTGGATTTAGAATGACGTCACACAACATTACCATGTATTGTCATCCAACTTACACGGCATGGCAACATTTCAGCTTAATAAAGAGACCGGGAAGTGCGGTCAAATTAAAAGATATCCAGATTTTCTACAATAGTTACAAGTCGAAGCTAATATAAAAGCTTGTTAAAAACTCGCTGCTCTATTCGATCGATCGCCGCGCTCAAGGCCAGGAAAAAATATCGCCTTTCACTATAAGATAAGAATTATTGGGAACGCCTAACCCCAATTTAATATAAATAAAAAATAATAAAAAATTAGGCGGTTGACCCTAGGCGTTGGGTGTGGATATATAAGTGGACTGTATTTAATTTTTGTTTAGATAATATTATATGTATTAAAGATTTTGTAGTAAATAAGGCCTAATAAACATCTCAGAGAAACAAAAAATGGAAAATAGGAAAAGATGTAAATGGATTACGTGTCAGATAGATAACGAGAAAGGAATGCGCGCTTACCCCACGTGCCTCATGTATTCTCCTCGAGATATCTCGTTCTCTGCAGATCAGCCCATCAGCCAGGGAAGGTTGGATTCACAGTTTTTGAGTCTCAAACACATACACTATACACAAACAGGCGTATTGCACTTATCAATCAACAATTCTATGCGACGTGATGCGAGTCGACGTAGTCAAATCAACGATATGTCAACGACTGACTTTTCAAACAGACCATATACTGAAGTTCTTGCAAAAGAGACATACCATCGTCCAGCGCGCATGCGAGAAAAGGATGGGAGATGTGGAAGGATGAGATGTCTTAAACCTTTTACAAGTACCCACAAAATTAAAAATATTTATGAATTTTACAATACCCAACATCCCCCCGGCCTTGAAGAAACCCTTAAAAAAAAAAAAAACAAATAGAATAAAATTAACGGGGGTGAGGGGTGGCTAAATTTAAGCTGCGGATTTAATATAAATATATCTGTTAAAACTAAAATTAATACAAAAATATATATAAAAAAAGTAAACAAAAAAAGGTTAAAGTGGTAAGTACCTACTGAGTAGGAAGCGGACATAACCGCACAACTGGTCGCTTATACGTTCCCGACTTAGTTTTTACCTCCGCAACGCGAGTGACTCCATCCCTACCAGGATATACATTGGTAACAATTCCTAATGGCCACTGTAAAGGGGGAGCATTATCTACGTTTAATAAGACCACGGTACCAACTGTTATGGGCTTAGACGGAGTATTCCATTTTTCTCTTTGTTGGAGATTATGTAAATACTCTGTCTTGAATCGTTTCCAATACGATTGGACGAGTGAATCTAGTAAAGAGAAACGAGACAGTAAGTTTGTTCGTTCCTCAGATAAATCAGCTGCGGGTAAACATTCCAAACGAGAGCTAGGCAAAAAATGCGCGGGAGTAAGCGCCAGTGGCTCTGAAGGATCAGAGCTTAAAATATAAAGCGGGCGGCTATTGAGTACTGCTTCAATTTGTGCAAGTACTGTTATCATCTCCTCATATGTAAGGATTTGATTTCCGATTGTACGAAATAAAAGGGACTTAGCACTCTTAACATTTGCTTCCCATATACCACCAAAATGGCTAGCTGTGGGAGGGTTCATTTGCCACGTTATGCGATTTTTTGCAAGTTCCCTACTGAAAGTTTGATAATATTCAGCGGTTTTCAAAAATTCGTAAAGGTCATTAAAATATGCTTTCGAAGATACAAAGTTCGTTCCATTGTCGCTGTAAAGGAAGCTACAGGGACCACGTCTGGATAAAAATCTTTTAAATGCATCAATAAAAGAAGCTGAAGTTAAACTATAAACTAATTCGATGTGAACCGCTTTTGTTACAAGGCAAATAAAAATACAAATATATGCCTTAACGCTTTGAATCCCACGTTTGCGATACGGAGTAACATACAGTGGACCTGCATAGTCTACGCCCGTGTGTACAAATGCCTTGCATTGCTCTAATCTACATTTAGGTAAATTAGCCATAGGCGGGAATGTAGGTTTCGGGTTAGTGCGAAAACAATCGTTACATTTGTGTATGTACTGTCTAACAAGACGCCTAGCGGTAATAATCCAGTACTTGGATCTCAATATAGAAATTAACAATTGCGGTCCGGCATGACAATTGTGGCGGTGATAATATTCAATAATCAATTTAACAATTTGCCCCTGTCCAGGTAATAAAACGGGATGTTTAGAACAATAGTCTAATGTCGAGTTCGACAATCGACCTCCGACGCGTAAAATACCATCACTATCTAGAAAAGGAAACAATTTGCGTAGTTTTGCTGTACATGGTAGGCCCTTAGAAATATTTTTAATATCGTCCGAAAAATATTGATGTTGTAGAGCACGAATAATTTTTATTTCAGCGGTATCTAAATCAATAGCGGTAATTATTTTTCTACGAGGTAATTTTTTCATAAATCTTAGCAAATAAACAGTAGATTTTAATAACTTTTGCCACGTGGAACAATTTTCAGCCAACATCAATAATGGATTATTAATGTCCGTGTATTTACATATATGCGAAGCGGTTTTTTCCTCCGGCATTGACGAGCGATTAGGAGAAAATATTTGTATGGGCCAATCATGCACTGGCAATGAAAGCCAAGACGGTCCATGAAACCAAAGATCATGCTGTATGAGCTGTAAGGGTGTGAGCCCACGTGACACACAGTCAGCGGGGTTTTGAATGCCAGCAATATGATATAAATTCTTTGGTGAAATATTATCCTGAATGTGTGAAATGCGGTTAGCAATATAAGTATTAAATCTATGAGGCGAAGCAATAGACCAACAAAGGGCAACTTCGGAGTCTGAAAACGCGTATATGTTATCAATCTTATGTCGCAAACTTAAAGTATCGTAAACAGTTTTAAGAAGTCGCGACATTAATAGTATCCCGTTCAATTCTAAGCGGGCAAGAGTAATCTTAGGTTTAATGGAAGCGACTCGCGATTTCGAACATACGAGTGAAATAATAGGCGGTTGATTACCATTTACAACATGTAAATAAATAACGCAGCCGTAGGCGGATTCACTCGCATCTGAAAACGCAACCAAAGAAACAACAGAACCAGTTTCCATACCTAAATGACGAGGAAATGATAAATTCGATATTTGCGGTAATTCCAACAAATATTGTTGCCACAATTTAATTATACGAGTAGGAGGTACATCGTCCCAATCTAGATTTAAGAGCCATAGTTCTTTTATAATTAATTTAGCAAAAAGAATAATAGGGCCCACGAGTCCAAGGACATCGTATAAGCGTGCGGTGGCGGATAAAATGGCGCGTTTTGTACAAACTGGCGGAGGACTAGAAATTTCAAATATAAAATGGTCTTGAGCTGGCAACCAACGCAAACCCAAAATCTTAAAATCATTTCCATCGTCAAAGGAAATAAGTTCAGACTGACGGTGCGATTCCGGTATGTGCTCGAGCAGCTCTAACGAGTTAGAGGTCCACTTCACTAAATCAAAACCACCAGTTTTGAAAAGTTGGATTAACTCTGTTGCTGTCTTAACTGCTTCCTCGAGTGAGGAAGCAGAAGAAGCCAGATCATCCATATAGATGTCTCTTTCTAGCACGGCTGCCGCATTCGGATAATTATGCTGTTCATCGCTAGCAAGTTTTCGTAGCGTGCGGAGCGCCAAAAATGGAGAAGAGCGAAGTCCAAATGTCACTCGAGTGAACTCGAAAATCTCAAGCGGATTTGTATCAGAAAATCTATACAAGATTCTTTGATATTTGCGATGCGGAGCATTTGTATAAATACATAAATACATTTGTTTGACATCTGCAAAAAATGCAATGCGAAAAACGCGAACGTTTAAAAGGATGTGAAAAATATCAGCTTGTAAATTACACCCTGTATACAATATGTCATTTAAAGACAATCCTGTATCAGTTTTCGCGCTGCCATCCAGCACAGGGCGGACCTTAGTGGTGGCCTTGTCATTGCGAAGAACTGGGTGGTGCGGTAAATAAAATCCAGGAGTTGAAAATGCATCAGCAGTGGTGCGGGTTAAAATACCCTTATCCAGGTATTCACGAATGATTTCGTCATAATTGACCTTTAAATTAAGATCCTTGGAAAACCTTTTTCTAAAAGTAAAAAACGTTTTTTAGCGGTATTATAAGAATTTCCTAAATTATTAGGATTTTCTTTAAACGGAAGATCAACAGAATAGCTGCCGTCGGAATTACGAACAGTGGTAGCTTCATAAATTGACTCACACTGTTGATCATCCGGGCTCAAAAATGACCGCGAGGGTATCTCCTCGATTGCCCAAAATTTTTCGACAATTTGTTCCAGCGGGTCAGAAGAAAACACACATAAGGCGCGAGTAGCGGGTTGCGGGGAAATAATAGGAGCGTCACCCAAAATTAGGTAACCCAAGGTCGTTTCAAGGGCAGAGGGAATACCAATAGAATTACTTTTAATACAACCGGAAAGTAAAATTTCACAATAAAGTTTTACACCCAAGAGAATATCTATAGGACCAGGTTGTGAAAACTCTTCATCAGCAAGCGGTAAGTTACGAATAAATTCAATGGATGATGTATCCACACAAGTGTCTGGTAGCTGTGACGTGATGTGTTTTACAACCATGGGCTGTATAGAATATTCGCAGTGATCATCAAAACGAGATGAAAATTTAAGTGAAGTAACACCCATAATTCTTTGCGAAGCTCCACCGATACCTTGAACTTCTGAAAAGCGAGTTTGATTATAAATAGGCAGCGATAATCGCTTACAACAAGATGCGGAAATATAATCACTTTGAGAGCCAGGATCTACTAGACATCTCAAGTAGTGAGTGCGATTAAAAGAATCAATAACTTTTATTTTTGCGGTACCTAACAACGTAGTAGTTTTACAACGATTTAATCGATCGTACGACACTGTACAAATCGATGCGTTACTATTACTTATCGGCTTACTATCTGAAGCAAGGGAATGAGTCATATTTGACTGCGACTGGACCGGTTGACTACGAGTAATAGGGTGCGGCGAGCCATGAGCGGTAGCGGTTTCAATACAAGCGGGGTCACTAATCATTGAACTAACATTACAATTAGATTTATTATTTTGCGGGGAGTTAAAATGCAATAATGAATGATGCCGCATAGAACAATGAGAACAATTATGTTTTGAAATACAAGAAAATATTTTATGTTTTACACTCAAACAATTGTTACAAAAATTATTTAATTTAATGAAGTTATATCTTTCACGCGGTGTCAATTTCATAAAGGATTCACAACTATATAAATGTTCATGTTGTTTATTATGACACAATGCGCATTTATTGCTTACAGTGGCACCATGCCCTAAGTCCGTGTTTACAAAAGATTTAGACAACGGCTTAGGTATATGTTTATTATGCCGCTGTTGCACATTATCGATAGATTTAATATTAACTGAACGAGACAAAACTTTGCTCTTTAACAAATTCAATTAATTGACAATATGAAGGTATTTTATTTTTACGATAAGGTAATTTCAAATAACTTTACCGTATCTGCGTCCAATTTTTGCAAAGCCAAATGTAGGAATATAAAATCGGTTAAGTTATTAATTTTTAGTTGTTTTAAGGCTTCTATGGAAGAGTTAAAATTGTTAATAAATGAATCGAGTCCATTTGAACTAGAAAACGTTAGCGGCTTAAAGTGTAACAATTGATTTAAATAAGTAGATGCAAGTGATCGGGGATCGTCATACTTCTGTATGAGCGCTTCCCAAATAACAATGTAATTTTCAGCGGTTGGAGCCAGTCCTGCGCAAACACATGACGCCTGACCAGTCAATTTACCAACTAAGTAAAATACTTTTTCACTGTTAGTGAGCAATGCGTTATCGTGTATCATGTTTTTAAATTGTTGGTAAAACAAAGGCCATTTTTTAACATCTCCATCAAACGACATCAAGTCGATAGGTGGAAGGCGTGGATTTGAATTTTTAAAAGAAGATTGCGGGACAGGTCTCTCACTTTTATTTTCGAGTAAAACCTGTTTGATAAAACAATACATTTCTTCAAATACTAACCAAGAACTATAATCGACCTCTGTATCTGGATTTAGTTGTAAGTTTAACATATTATAGGAATCTAAAACTGTTTGATATTCACTACGCAATGTATCAATATTCAAGGCACTAGAACAAAAGGAATTGTAATGATCAGAGTTTTCAGTTGCCTTTTGTGCAAGATCAAAAATATTTTCTACGCGCTTGAATAAAACATCTCGTTTAACAAGATATAAAGTTAATTGATTTTTATTAGTACTTATATCCGACATATCTGTATCGAAAAGATTTGCATCAATGCTTTTTCTTTTTGATTTAACCATTTTTAATTTTAGTAATACCTAGATATTTTGTTACTATAATATATGTAATGATGCAGTTAATTAATAATGCGGGTTATACTATAAGAAAATGAATGAAGATTCTTAGGTAAGTATTTCTATTATTTATGCGGCGTACCTAAGTATATGTATTTAACAAATAAATAGGTAGTGAGAAATAATAGTTTAGAATTTATTATTTGAGGTAATAAAAAAGTGCGAGTTAACAAAACAATGTAGTGCGTAATATAAATATATTATAAAGTGCGGGTGACGAACGTTGAGTGCTAAGTATGCAATTACGCAATATACAGTTAGCGGGCCTAGTTAGCTGAGGGACGAACAAACAACTCGAATAAAATGAACAAAACTGGCGGGTGAAATATGTGAAATAACGATACGCTGTGTTGTACTATGTAATGCGGAGCGGAAATAAAAACTAAAATAAATAAATAAATGTCGATGCGGTGTGAAACAAAGAAGTTAAAGACAAATTATTTACTTATAAATTACCTAGTACAGTGACCGTGCGTTATAACTACTTTACTCAGTGGTTATATATAAGTACCAAATTATGATTTAAATATTTCAAGCTATGGCTTTATTCGGCCGAAGTGACCAAATTAAAATGGGAACGCCTAACCCCAATTTAATATAAATAAAAAATAATAAAAAATTAGGCGGTTGACCCTAGGCGTTGGGTGTGGATATATAAGTGGACTGTATTTAATTTTTGTTTAGATAATATTATATGTATTAAAGATTTTGTAGTAAATAAGGCCTAATAAACATCTCAGAGAAACAAAAAAATGGAAAATAGGAAAAGATGTAAATGGATTACGTGTCAGATAGATAACGAGAAAGGAATGCGCGCTTACCCCACGTGCCTCATGTATTCTCCTCGAGATATCTCGTTCTCTGCAGATCAGCCCATCAGCCAGGGAAGGTTGGATTCACAGTTTTTTGAGTCTCAAACACATACACTATACACAAACAGGCGTATTGCACTTATCAATCAACAATTCTATGCGACGTGATGCGAGTCGACGTAGTCAAATCAACGATATGTCAACGACTGACTTTTCAAACAGACCATATACTGAAGTTCTTGCAAAAGAGACATTCCATCGTCCAGCGCGCATGTGAGAAAAGGATGGGAGATGTGGAAGGATGAGATGTCTTAAACCTTTTACAAGTACCCACAAAATTAAAAATATTTATGAATTTTACAATACCCAACAATTATAATTTGCACAAGAACCGCGAAACAATGTGTTAGACACCGGCGCCAGTGAAAGTACCTATCGTCTTGTGTAACAATTTCTCCATTTAAAACCCGTGAGAATCGAACGAGCGGCGACGCAAGATGGCGTTTTTTAGTTGTATCACAATTTTTTTTTTTTTTCATTTTATGGCCACATGCCTAATAATTTAGTGCTCGGAACAGCAGACCTATTTTTTGAAATTACGAATGTGATTTCGAAATCACCGCTGACTAAATAGTCAGCAGTGACTTTGAGGTCACGGATTCCTAAACATCCAATTTTTGAAAGTCGTTCGCAGAGCTGCCAACATAGATAAAGTACGCACATAAATGTAAGATTTCGGTTCCACGCAGAATGTTGCCGCTATATATATATATATATACATACATATATATATATATATATATATCATAGGTATATAAAGGTTATATATATATATGAATGTAGTCGCTGCCGGTTATTGCCGGCTTAACCATTATGGTTATTATATATATGTATATATATATATATATATATATATAATAACTATTATATATTATATATATTTTATATATAGACTGAAAAATTTAAACAAAAAACACAGATTTCATTTTTACAAGTATGACTTTGATTACGAGTGGGTGATGGGGGCACTCGTAATGAAATCACATCCGTGACTAAAGTAGTCACATCAGTGATATTTCAAAGATAAAGAATTATTGAAAATCGCGTGATTATTTATTAGTCACATCGGTATTTCTAAGTCGCATTCGTAATTCAAAAATAAGGTCTCCTGGTAGTTTAATTTTATGGACTTGCGATTTTGTGACTTCAATAGTATGGATATGCCTGGGAACTTACTTTTTCAGAGATTGTAAAATATAATATTGAACTTTCAAAATAGTATTTCATCTTTTAGCTTATTGTTGTAATAATAAGTTTGTAAACATAAAATTTTACAATAAAAGCGTAAAGAAACGAATACTTAGCAAATAAAAACAGAACAAATCACGCTGATTTTAGGTTTATCCATGTAACGCTTACATAGACTTTCTTTCTGCAAGTACATAAAATTAAACTACCTATTCCGAGTACTATTTATAATAATACTAACATTCTGCCCGCGGCTTCGCCCGCGTTGATTTCGGGATTGGGTCTATAGAGGGTTAAGGGTCATAGCATTTGCCCAAGGCTACATATGTGCGGAAGTCGGTTTATGGCGCGAAGGTTTTATCGCGCTTGCCGTGGGACTATCCGTTTTGCGAGATAAAAAATACCGCAAAACCTTGCTCAAGAATCACTCTATCTATTCATGATAACTGCATGAAAATCTGTGCAGTAGTTTTTGAGCGAAGCCTTTATTGCGCATCCCGTGGGATCTGTCGATTTTTCCGGGATAAAAAGTAGCCTATTATTTAATCCGGACTTTCTTTTATCTTTAAATCTGCAAAATTTTAAAGCCATCGGTTCAGTAGTTACGGCGTGAAAGCGGAACAAACAAACAAACAAACAAACAAACTCACTTTCCGATTTATAATATTACTAAGGATAGCTACAATTTATAAAGATATTATGTGAATTGTCCCTCATAATATTATCAACTTGAAAGTTTGTATTAAACATATTTTCTTGTAAATACATATTTACGAATATGTTCTTATAACTATCATGTCTTAAGACATTAGTTATTGAAAGGAGATGTCCTTTTATTACAAGGAGGTTGGTTTTTTTGTGATCAGCGTTAACTAACAAACACCAAACTACATTAAATTGAAAGCCGAAAAAATATTGAAGTATTGAAACAAATAAAAGATATATTTTACCACCCCCAATTATTTTTAAATAAATAAAACATGTTTATAAGAAATATTTCATATGGCAACACCTTAATGATGTTTTTATTAATCTGTGACTACCGGTATCTTACTCTATGTCACAGATTAATATACTATTGCTGGTCTGAGCATAATCATAAAATCAAAACTATGACATTGTGACAGCAGGTGTCTGACTTGTCAGTTGATTTTTTATTAATATTTTTTTCTGGCTCTAGATAACATACATTAAGTAACATAGCAGTCCCTATATTTTGTTAGTTAAAAACTTCTCAAAATTAGAAATATTCGCGTTCATTAAAGCAATTATGTATGTATTTAGAGTTTTAAAAGGCTTGTTGTTATTTTTTTTTAAGCAATGTATAATTATTGCATTAAAGATATTTCATTTTTTATTATACTAGAATACGAATTATTAAAAATCGGGGGTCTTGAAAATAACATGACTTACGGTGATTACTTTCTTTTAGAGCCTTCTATCCAAATATATCAAATTTACCCGAGTTAGTTACTATAAAAAAAATGGGACATCTCCTTTAATAAATTGAACACACACACATAATATATGCACCGCCCACCGCTCTGGAGGGCGGGCGCTTTAGTTCAAACCCGATAAGGTCCCAGGCCTTCCCCGACCGAAGGCTTGTAGGTAGTATTTAGTTGGTAGGCTAGCTTTCTGCTAGAGTCCGGCGTGAGGTCGTCCGAGCACCAAGGTGTTATTAAGACGACTACAATACTATGGTCCGGAGGTAGCGTTGCAGTTTTTTTAGCAATTTAATCTCCTATATATATAAAAACTCGATTACCACTACTCACTGACTGACTGATCAGGGGTGTTTTTAGGGTGTTTAGAGGTAGTTTTGAGTGTTTTTGATGTTGGGGTGGAATTTTTTAGAATTTTTTAGTTCATAGAATGGGATAAAGGGATTTTTGCCAAACCAACATGGCGGCCCGCGCGAAATGTCAATTTTTCCAAATCGCCTTCGTTTTTAACGGCGTTTGGTGGGGGTG
This sequence comes from Scirpophaga incertulas, assembly GCA_036419045.1. Classification (NCBI taxonomy): domain Eukaryota; kingdom Metazoa; phylum Arthropoda; class Insecta; order Lepidoptera; family Crambidae; genus Scirpophaga; species Scirpophaga incertulas. Next base: position 18,266 of record JAYEAL010000896.1, read on the forward strand.
TTTCACTACTGTAGCGGGAATGCGGTGTCGCTGTCAAACTGCGAAATAACAAAATGGCGCCGCCGCCATCTTGGACTGAATAACCCGTTTCGACCCGTGTTTGCGACCGTCGACGGGCCGATTTTTGTTTTTTTCCGGGATTTTCTTTTTTCCTGTGGTCGGGACTGTCCTCGACTTTCGGGAAATTTGCGGCGCGCTGCAATAGACAATATGTCGGCGGCGCCGGCGGCCATCTTGGATCGCCAATTTTGACGCGATTTTCGGACCGGATTTTCGCCAAGATGGCGGCCTCCGACCGGGGTGACATGTTCCGGGCGGGGGTGGAGCTCGGCGAGCAGTGTTGCCAGGTGGGAGAAATTTCTACCGTTTTTTGGTAGTTTTTCCCCTAGGGGCCCCGAAAGGCGAAAATCGAAATAACGACTTTTGGAATTTTTCAAACCACGAGCCTATGTAGGCCGGCGGGGCCTCTATGACTTTCTGGTATTTTCATTTTTCTCCACTGGCAACACTGGCCTCCACGGAGGATTGGGAAACTTTACTTTTGCAGACCGAATTTGACCCGAATTGATCTCCCAGATCGGGGTGCGCTGGAGTCGCCGGACAAACGTCATCCCACCCCGTATATGGTGCAGATATTGGGAAAAATCCGAAACTTGGACATTTCAAGATGGCGGCGCCGCCGGCGGCCATTTTGTAAAAAGTTGCAATTTGGAAAAAATTAAATCGCGGTTTTCGCGTGTTGCCGGCGTTTTTCGACTGACAACCCCGGGTGATCTTTTGTAGTGCTCGGTAGGGAGAATTGATGGGTGGGGTGATTTCCCAGATTTTTGGGGAGAACGTAAATCGCGTGTTTTTCGATTTTTTTTCACATGGCGGGGTCGACCGGGCCTCGCTGATCATTTCTACCACCATTTTGGGCCAGATATATGGCAACACTGGGCTGCGCTGGATTTCGTTTTCGGCGACTTTGCGAATTTTTTGACGCGAGCCGATGACAGTTGCGCGCCTGCAGTCACCGCAAATCGGTGGGCGGTTTAGTCTACTACACTGGAAAAAATTGACATTTGACATTCTCAAGATGGCGGCGGCGCTGGCGGCCATTTTGTAATGGTAAATATTTTCTTTTTGTTATATTCTTGCGGGTTTCAATCCCGGTACGGTGATATGGGTATCGAATGAAACAATTTTTTCAGCACTATCGAAGCAAATTGGTGGCAACGTTAAAAAACCAATATGGCCGCCGGTCCAAAAAGGCCAAGTATCATTTGTATTGTAATCCCTACAATATGGGTATCAAATGAAAGGGTTTTGCAAGTCTAATACAGCCACGTTAGAGACATTGAAAAAAATTCAAAATGGCCGCCGCTCTCAAAATGGCGGACCACTTTTGTTTTCTAACCCGTGCTTCATGGGTATCAAATGAAAGGTTTTAAGTGTCTAATACAGCCACGTTAGAGACATTGAAAAAAATTCAAAATGGCTGCCGCTCTCAAAATGGCGGACCGCTTTTTTGTTTTCCAACCCATGCTTCATGGGTATCAAATGAAAGGTCTTGACGAGTAGAACACGACGCTATTAGTGACGTTTCTCAAATTTCAATATGGCTGCCAATCCAACATGGCGCCTAACATTTTTTTGCGCTTTTCACTATATGGGTATTAAATGAAAGGATTTTAAGAGTAAGAACGGAACCAAATATATGTTATAGTAAAATGACAATTTCTTCTTTTTTTTTTTTAATTACCTTGATATTTTGTACCGTTGCAAACTGTACAAGATTTTATTTGAAAACACGCAATAGTGAGGCCGCGCCACCGCGAGAGGTGCGCGCATCTCGCGGCACTCACGCGACACCAGCGCCGTGAGCTCTTAGTTTATTTTAAACTGCACACGTTTTTTTCAGTTTGTTTTGACTTAAATGGAGACAATTTTTCACCAATTTTCAACCGACCGCCAAGTTTTTTTTCAGCAGTGGGATAGGCCACACCACCGCGAGGTGCGCGCACCTCGCGCCTCTCACGCGACTTCAATCGACGTCAGCTTCTTAGTGTATTTTAAACTGCAGACGCTTTTTCAGTTTGTTGTGACTTAAATGGAGACAATTTTTCACCAATTTTCGACCGACCGCCAATTTTTTTTTTCAACACTATTGAAGCCAATTGGTGGCAACGTTAAAAAATCAATATGGCCGCCGGTCCAAAACGGCCAAGTATCATTTGTATTGTAATCCCTCACTCACGCGGCACTCAAGGACCAGACTCACCGTGAGCTTCTTAGTGTATTTGCAACCGTACACGGTTTTGTAGTTTCATGTGAAATGAAACAATGAAAAAATTTCTAAATGGCCGTCGTTCTCAAAATGGCGGACCGCTTTTGTTTTCCAACCCATGCTTCATGGGTATCAAATGAAAGGTATTGAAGAGTAGAACACCACGCTATAAGTAAAGTTTCGAAAATTTCAATATGGCCGCCGATCCAACATGGCGACTGATATTTTTTTGCGATTTCCGCTATATGGGTATCAAATAAAAGGATTTTAAGAGTAGAACGGACCCAAATGTGTGGTATAGTAAATTGACAATTTCTTTTTTTTTTTTTTTTTACTTACCTCGATATGCTTTTGTGCCGCTTTGCAACTGTACAACATTTTATTTGAAAAACGCATTGTGAGCAACGCCACCGCGAGGTGCGTGCACCTCGCGGCAGTCACGCGACCGCCAGCGCCATGAGTTTTTCAGTGTGTTTACAACTGCACGCGGTGTTTCAGTTTGTTTTGACTTAAATGGAGACAATTTTTCACCAATTTTCGACCGACCGCCAATTTTTATTTTTCAGTAGTGGGATAGACCACCCCACCGCGAGGTGCGCGCACCTCGCGGCACTCACGCGACCTGACTCACCGTGAGCTTCTTAGTGTTCTTGCAACCGTACACAGTTTTGTAGTTTCTTTTGACACAAATGGAGACAATTTTTACCAGTTTTCGACCGACCGCCAATTTTTTTTTCAGTAGTGGGATAGACCACACCACCGCTCACCGTGAGCTTCTTAGTGCATTTACAACCGAACAAACTTTTTATTTTCTTCTGACACAAATAGAGACAATTTCTTACCAATTTTCAACCAACGCGAAAATTTTTATTTCATAATGCTAGGATAGACTACTCCACCGCGAGGTGCGTGCACCTCGCGGCACTCACGCGACGACAATCGCCGTAAGCTTCTTAGTGTATTTACAACCGAACAAACTTTTTATTTTCTTCTGACACAAATAGAGACAATTTCTTACCAATTTTCGACCGACCGCCAATTTTTTTTTCAGTAGTGGGATAGACCACACCACCGCGAGGTGCGTGCACCTCGCGGCACTCACGCGACCACAATCAGCGTTAGCTTTTTAGTGTGCTTACAACAGTATATTTCTTTTTATTTTTACACACAAATGGTGGCAATTTTTTACCAATTTTCGACCGACCGCCAATTTTTTTTTTCAGTAGTGGTATAGACCACACCACCGCGAGGTGCGCGCACCTCGCGGCACTCAGGCGACCACGCACACCGTGAGCTTCTTAGTGTTTTTGCAACCGTACGCGGTTTTGTAGTTTCATGTGACATAAGTGAAGAGCAATTTTTCCCCAATTTTCAACCGACTACCAATATCTTTTTCATTATTGGAATAGATCACACCACCGCGAGGTGCGCGCACCTCGCGGCACTCACGCGACCACATTTGCAGTGAGCTTCTTAGTGTGTTTACATCTGCACAGAGTTTTTTAGTTTTTTGCGACATAACTGGAGACAAGTTTTTCTTTTTATTATTGACCGACTGTCAATTTTTTTTCAAGGCAGGGCAGACCACCTCACCGCGAGGTGCGCGCACCTCGCGGCAAACACGCGACCACGAACACCGTGAGCTTCTTAGCGTGTTTACGACCGTACACAGTTTTGTACTTTATTTGATTTTTGTGACAAAAAAGACGACATTTTCACATTAATTTTGACAGACCACCTTTCTTCAAAAAAACAGTTAGGATGGACCACCCCACCGCGGGGTGCTTGCACCCCGCGGCAAGCAAGCGACGTCTAGTTCTTATATATAAAAATGAATCGAAAAATGTGTTGGTAAGCGCATTACTTAACAACGTCTGGACCAATTTGGCTAATTTTTTTTTTTTTATGTTTGTTAAAGTTCAAGGATGGTTTTTACGGAATTCGAATACCTAATTATCGGAATAAATAATCGGAATATTGGCATCATCGGCCAGTGAGTTGCAGGAGATGGTAACTGTTATGAATGACGCTTTAAATGATAAAGGAATGAAAGTGAACGTAAGTAAGACCAAGGTATTGGTGTTTGAAAGAGATGTAAATATGACATTGTGTGACATTATGATAGAAGGAGAAAAAGTAGAACAAGTAGAAGAGTTTGTATATTTGGGATGTATGTTTACAAGGGATGGAAGGTGTGATAATGATATAGAGAAGCGAGTGAAAGCTGGTAACATGGTGAATGGGGCCATGCATACGTTTCTGAGTAGTCAGAAAATTTTAGAAAAAGCGCGACTAGCAGTGCATGAGGGCGTGCTGGTTCCAACATTAATGTACGGAAGTGAAAGTTGGGTATGGGAGAAACGACATGAAAGCAGAATAAATGCAGTAGAAATGAGAGCTTTGCGGAGTATGGCAGGAGTAAAACTGAGTGACAGATTGTATAATGAAGTGATTAGAAAGAAATGTGGTTTGAAAGAGGATATCGTGACAAGAATAGAGAAAGGGATGCTTGGATGGTTTGGGCATGTGGAACGGATGGATGAAAGTAGACTAACCAAAATGATTTATGAAGCTGGAGTGAGTGGAGACACGGGACGAGGAAGACCTAGGCGAACATATTTCGAACAAATCGAAAGTGTCCTCAAAAAAGGCCAGGTCAGAAGTACCCGCAATCGTTCGAGCATGTATGAGGAATGTTATGAAAGTAGATGAAGCGAAAGAGATATGTAAGGACCGTAGCAAGTGGAAGGACGTAATCTCTGCCTACCCCCGTGGGAAAAAGGCGTGAGTGTATGTATGTATGAATGTATGTAATTATCGGAAAAACTTAAAAACAACCCCTTTTTCCCCATACAACCGATTTCTAACTAAAACGTACAGTCAATTTGAGCATTATTGTTGTTTGTATAAAATTTATATTGCAATCACTCATTGTTGTCTTTATTATGGCTGATATAAAGTTGAAATTTAATCACACCTATTAAAACAGTGTGCGTGTGTGCGTTGGAACACAGAATACTTCGTTGGAGGATTGAATGTCACGTACCAAAATTGAATAGTCACAAAATGTAATAGTTCATTTGGACCTTTTTTGCAATTAATTATTTTATGTCTACAATGCTCTACCACCAGGGTGACGGTTCTGTACAGGAGAATTTTTTGCCCTGACTATAAAATAAGTACTGCCAACTGCCACTTTACAAATCTTTTTGATAGGACGAAGTCTGTCGGGTCCGCTAGTACCGAATAAATTTTATTTCAAACAGTTGTTTAATGGTCAGAAATCGGTAAAGTGAGCATCAGTTGTCGCACTAAGGGTGGAGCTAAAAGGAAAGAGGAGGTTAATTAGAAACAATAAAAACATGAAAAAATTAATTTGTTTGTTAAATTTCAATAAGGTTCATGCACGTGGCTGAGTTGATGATGATATAAGATATTTAATTTGTTATTAATTAACACCATTAATAGATTAACACCACACGCACTTATATGTGCAATCACGTTGGTAAAATTAAAATTGTTTATTAATTATAAAAGTTAATTACAATTTATAGAGTAGATCATGTGAATCGCAATGACACTAAATTTTTACGAATAGAAGTTAGTGCGGTAGTCAGGAATATTCAAGGTGAGGTTACCTGATGAACGGAGGTCACGATCATCTGTGGACCAAGAAAATCGAATCATTAGTTAAAGCAGATTAGAGCTCTAGCATTCACGTCTATATTACACACAGAAAAGGAAAGTTTGTAGACCTACGCTGCTTGTTTGTGTTTATAGTTTTTAGAAATTTTTATCTGAAATAGCAACCAGCACACTTATTTCAGAGCTCAATTTTCACGTCTAAACGCCTGGAGAGACTAAGAACCAGAGCGGTGCGAGAATCACTTCCATGACCGCATGACCCGAATCCCAAGCGTTCTAACATACAGTGTGTGATATTTAAAACAACCCGGTCAAGTGCGAATAGGACTCGCCCATGAATGTAGTGTGTACTCGTCAAATACATACCGTGGACGGACATACATACCATACATTTAGACCGTGGGAGAGCCATGCTTCGGCACGAATTGGGCCGGCTCGACCGGAGTGATACCACGGCCTCACTGAAAACCGGCGTAAATTAGCGCTTACGCTGTGTTTCGCCGAGTGAGTGACGGTACCGGAGGCCCAACCCCCCCTTCCCCCCTTATTCCCTTTTAAAAGGTCGGCAACTCATCTGTGACTCCTCTGGTATTGCGGGTGTCCATGGGCAACTGTTATCGCTTACCATCAGGTGATCCATTTGCTCGTTTGCTAATACCCAGCACCGCCACGTACCGTAGCACGTAGTGCGGATAAAAGTCCAGCCAAACTAATTAATTGGGACACACTAACAAGTTGTGATCAGAGTCGGCTTATTGGTTGTTCTCTCTTGTTTCAGATCGACCAAGAGCCCGGTAGCCGAGCCGCTTTAGCGCTGTAGTCGCGGCGAAGAATGAGACCGCCCAGCCAGTGCCTACCTCGGCAAGATGGCCGCGCTCTCCTGTTACCAGCCCTGCCGCTCGCACTTGGCACAACCCGCTAGGTATGTATTTATAATTACTTCGTCTGCGCAGGATTTGTATTTCGAGTAACAAACTTGTGACAACTTGCAGTAATCTATACTAATATTATAAAGAAGTAAAGTTTGTGTGTTTGTATATTTGTTAAATTGTAAGGGGTAATCTCGGGATCTACTGGACCGATTTTAAAAATTTCACCAATAGAAAGCCACATTATTGCTGAGTTCATAGGTTATATAAAAAACCGAAAAATAAAAAGGCTTTTACGTGGTAGCCCGTTTTGCAAAGTGAATCGAAGAAAAAAACGGTCGAATGAAAGCGTTTCTTACGAATGCTGCCTTAACTATGAAAGATATATTTTTGAGTTCTAGAGAGAAAATGTGGAGCTTGAAAATGCCTACAAAAAAGTCAACGACAGCGTATGTCTAACTTTTATATTTAAATTACAAAAAGTAATATTTTTTAACATTCACTGAGGAAAAAATATAGCTAACAAAGCCACAATAAAAACGTTGTCAATATTTTTTGTATTTGCATCAAAATACATAGGTAAAGAATATAAATTAATTTATCTATGGCCATAAAAGTTTTTTTATTGTCAAACTTTTATGATCTGTGGACAATACGTTATTTGTCATTTTATTTAAGTTATAGTATTTTTAGGAATCAGAAGAGAAATTCTTAAAAAAAAATAATTTGGCATCAACATAATTTACAGAGGAACAAAATCAGCCTAACGCCTACTTTACGAATTACGCAACGTTACGCAACGCAACACGTAATAACGTTACGACCGGTCTACCCGCTCCGAATGCCCGACGATAAGTGAGTCGCTAGCCAACCGCAGCGGCTTTTATAGGCAACAGCCGGCAACCTTACGCAACGTGTGGGGTAACCGCTTATACGGCCTCTCTGACATAGTGTCGTCCTCGACACGAGCCTCGGGGTTGTCACCACTTTGTATGCTGCCATCTGCTGCAACTCCACCATCCTCGTCTGTCAGTCATTCATTCATTCTTATACCTGTATCATCATATTCAAGCTACGTCCACTCGTACGTTCAATACATACAAAACTGTATGTCTGCCGGACATAAAGTCCAATACATACAAAACTGTATGTCTGCCGGACATAAAGTCCAATACATACAAAACTGTATGTCTGCCGGACATAAAGTCCAATACATACAAAACTGTATGTCTGCCGGACACAAAGTCAATACATACAAACTGTATGTCTGCCGGACACAAAGTCCAATACATACAAACTGTATGTCTGCCGGACACAAAGTCCAATACATACAAACTGTATGTCTGCCGGACACAAAGTCCAATACATACAAAACTGTTGTTCTGCCGGACACAAAGTCCAATACATACAAAACTGTATGTCTGCCGGACACAAAGTCCAATACATACAAAACTGTATGTCTGCCGGACACAAAGTCCAATAACATACAAAACTGTATGTCTGCCGGACACAAAGTCCAATACATACAAAACTGTATGTCTGCCGGACATAAAGTCAATACATACAAACTGTATGTCTGCCGGACACAAAGTCCAATACATACAAAACTGTATGTCTGCCGGACACAAAGTCCAATACATACAAAACTGTATGTTGCCGGACATAAAGTCCAATACTACAAAACTGTATGTCTGCCGGACACAAAGTCCAATACATACAAAACTGTATGTCTGCCGGACACAAAGTCCAATACATACAAAACTGTATGTCTGCCGGACACAAAGTCCAATACATACAACTGTATGTCTGCCGGACATAAAGTCCAATACATACAAAACTGTATGTCTTCACACTGAACGCCAAGGCCGCATCGCGTCTGATGACGTCCCCGACGCATTACATTCGTCCGCACTTGCATCCGCTCACATTTTGAGGCTCAGCCGAGTCAATCAAAGGTCTAACCTTCTCCCGACTCGGCCTAACCTGACCTTCACCCACACTGCCAAGATCGACGCAAGACGGTCCATGATCGAATTCAACGTGGAATGAATAGCCAAATCCGGGGTATGTGACCTGCTTGAAGACCGCGATCTGTTCAAGCGACGATGATGGCGATCACGATTAGGCGTTTTTTCTGACGGTGTGAAATTTTCATTACGCGTCCTACTATATGACCGACGTCGCGATCGGCGGTTCCTAGTGGACACTTCGTGACGGCTACGTGAACGGTGCCGCGACTTATCACGGGAACGACTTCGCGACCTACGGTCACTCCGACTGGATCCGCCAGCCATTATCACAAACACGAACACTAAAGTACGCAGAAGACTTTGTTCCTCGTAATTGTGGGCTAAGAGTTGCTTATCCCAATTCTGATTTTAGGAATCAGAAGAGAAATTCTTAAAAAAAAATAATTTGGCATCAACATAATTTTAGCAGAGGAACAAAATCAGCCTAACGCCTACTTTACGAATTACGCAACGTTACGCAACGCAACACGTAATAACGTTACGACCGGTCTACCCGCTCCGAATGCCCGACGATAAGTGAGTCGCTAGCCAACCGCAGCGGCTTTTATAGGCAACAGCCGGCAACCTTACGCAACGTGTGGGGTAACCGCTTATAGTATTATTAACACTGTCGCAACTTTACGTTGTCAACGATTTCCATATTTTGTCGATCTATCAAAATTTAAAATTGTTTGATGCACAAAAGAAAATAATAGCAATGTGCCTTTTGTGCTAAGATACATTTTTAATTATTAACTTTGGCGTATTGACAAAGTAAGTGGCATGAACTGGCGGCGGGGGGAGCTAATGATTTAACGAACTTTGTCAGTTGATCGAAGTTTTATTATGATTTTGTTTCATTTGCCTGTGATCGTTGAGCGCGTGTGAATATATCATTTCGTTTTACCGGTTTAAACACCTGACAGGATTACAATTGTAGTAAAACTCCGTTATCTGAATTAATACTCGTTTATTTCTTTAACTTAATTGTATTTCGCACAACAGACAACGCTTACTACACTTTCCTAGAGCACGACTACTCGGCTCCGCTGCCCGATGTCGAATGCCCTTCCTCGCCACTCATTACTAACTCACGGTTCGTATTCTTTCATTGTTGCCAGTTTGAATAAACAATTTTAAATACAAATAATGAACCTTACACTCGTCCATCCTGACCTCGTGTATGTCCTCATACACGCAACCAGGAGACGAGCACAAACCTTACACTCGGCAAGGAAGAGCATTCATAACAATAAGAACTATGTACAATTATCATAGTAAAGAGAGAAGAAAAGAGGAAAAAAAAAAAATCATTTGTTATACATTAGTTAGGTAATGCAGTAATTAATTGAGCAGAAAGTTTTGGTAAATAAACAATATTTTCAAAGTCTCATATTATAAAAAACTATGTTTCCTATAAACAATATTTTTTTTCTAAATCAAAAATATGTGTAAATTCATGTAAATTCATATAATAGGCATACATTGAGAACACGAGTAGCATTTTGCAACTCTTTATAACTCTCGTAATTTGCATTAAACACTTTCAACACAAAAATTCAGTAAACTCTCCCAGTTCCTGCTAACCCATCCATTCTAGCAGGGACTGCTGGGTAACGCATAAATTCAATCCTTACAACCCATCCATTCTAGTAAGGTTAAATTTAAGGCATAAGTTTATCTGTCGTAAACCCATCCAATTCTAGTAAGGCATTAAACACTTTCAACACAAAAATTCAGTAAACTCTCCCAGTTCCTGCTAACCCATCCATTCTAGCAGGGACTGCTGGTAACGCCATAAATTCAATCCTTACTAACCATCCATTCTAGTAAGGTTAAATTTAAGGCATAAGTTTATCTGTCGTAACCCATCCAATTCTTACGAACAAAATTAACACTTTCGAACCCATCCAATTCTCGCAACGTCTCCAGTTCCTGCTAACCCATCCATTCTAGCAGGGACTGCTGGGTAACGCCATAAATTCAATCCTTACTAACCCATCCATTCTAGTAAGGTTAAATTTAAGGCATAAGTTTATCTGTCGTAAACCCATCCAATTCTTACGACAAAATTAACCCAAACATTTGCGAACCCATCCAATTCTCGCAAACGTATATCAGTTCCTGCTAACCCATCCAATTCTAGCAGGAGCTGTACCGCAATCAATATTATAAATAACAATTATTAACATAAAAAGGGTATTGTTATCCATTCGAAAATTTAACGGTCTCCAGCTGTCATTATCAATTTTTATTTCCATAATAATTATAGCAATAATACATAGTTCTTCGTGTACATGTACAACTTGGACCAATTTACAACTTCTCAGAAGAATAAATTATTAATCATCGATTTCAGAAGCAGAATCATTTATAATTTCATCATTTGAATCACTATGAACCTCAAGAGCAACCAGATGAACCCAGGGCAACATTCGGTCAGCCGCAACGGTCGTTTGCGTTTCCTTTTGGTACCCGTTAGTCCGTTTACGGACGCCAGCTTATATCGGTCATTTCCTAATACCCTAATAACTCTATACGGACCTATGTATGATGGTAAAAGCTTCGTGCTTTTACCTTCATTACTGAAAGCTACTTTCGTGATTTTTACTAAATCGCCTTCCTGGTACGAGCGAGCTGGCCTCCTATTTTTATCGTAGTTTTCCTTCTGTTTTATTTGCTCCTGCTGTATTCTATCCCTAACGTCCTGCCTCATCGTTATAACATTATTATCCTCACATGTGTTACGCCTAATTTCATTAAATTTTGGATTGATTTCTGCATTCATGGAAGTTCCAAACATTACTTCCGCAGGGGTCCTCCCAGTGGTCTTTTGTTTGGTGTTGTTTAAGCCCCACTGTACCGTGTCAATTTTCTCGTCCCATGACTTTTCATCATCATTTAAGTTTAGAGCAGTTAAAGAGGCCAATATTGAACGGTTATATCGCTCAACTTGACCATTAGAGCGTGGGCAAGACACCGCATTCAAAACATGTTTGATGCCCTTACTCAAACAAAATCTTTTAAACGCATGGGATGTGAAGCATGGCCCGCGGTCACTAATGATACGATCAGGGAATCTGAACGTGAAGAACACCTCTTCCAGTGCGCGTATGGAATTCTGAGTGTTCGTATTTCGTACCGGTTTTACAAAGATAAACTTTGTGAATGCTTCTACAATTACTAATAGGTGAGTATTTCCGCGTTTGGATTTCACGAAGGGACCGAGATGGTCTATGTGGACCGTGTGGAAAGGAACGTCGATTTTTTTTCTATAGTATGTAAAAGTCCTTCGCGCTCACTCTGAGTACTTTTCTTTGCGTAAGCGCACTGGACGCATGCCTGAACGTACTTTTTTATAAATTTAGACATTTTTGGGAACCAATATGTTTTCTTAATTCGATCGACGGTCTTCTCCACACCGAAATGCCCAATGTCATCGTGGTTGAAACGACATAACTGCCACCTCGCACCCCTCGGGACAACCCAGCGTAAATTAGTATCTTCACCGTCAACTATTTTGTATAACTGGTTATTTGTGGACGTAGTTGTCTTTAATGTACTTTAGACCTTCAGCGTCAGTTTTTAGCAAAAGTATATCTCTAATTCTGGACAATTCAGAGTCTCCTAACTGTAAGGTCTGAAGCCAATCACCATTGCTAATGGACATTACTGTGGGATATTGTTGCAATGCATCGGCAGTTTCACTATCTTGAATGGCATTACGTGACAAAGCATCCACATGGTACATTTTAGAACCAGCTCTATATTCTATTGTACAGTGAAGTTCTTGCATTAGCAGCCACCATCGTGTAACTCGCGGTATTATGTCGCGTTTAACAAAAGTACTGCGTAATGCACTACAATCCGTTATTACCTTAAAATTCTGTCCAAGAAGATACACGCGAAACTTTTTGAGAGAACAGATCACCGCCAGGGTTTCTAATTCGTAAGCGTGAAAGTGCTTTTCCTCGGGCGTTGTCTGTCGACTATAGAAAGCGATAGGGCGAAATGTGGCGTCGGTATAGGGCTTCTGGAGTAGAATTCCACCGATGCCTATTTTACTGGCATCAGTGTGAAGTTCTGTCTCCGCATTAGGATCATATATAGCCAATATGGGTCTATGTACTAACCTGTCCTTGAGCTCTTGGAATGCTTTCTCTTGTTCGTCCATCCAGCACCACTGCACATCCTTCTTCAACAACTTGTTGAGAGGATGAGACACTTGTGCAAAATTTCTAATAAACTTGCGGAAATATCCGACAAGACCCAGAAACTGTCGCAATGCGTGCTGGTTGGGCGGACGTGGGAAATCAATGACACAAGTGATTTTCTTGCCACCTGGCCTTATGCCAGCGGCGCTAACTTCATAGCCCAGGTAGTCTACTTTAGTAGTCAAAAATTCACACTTCGATAAGTTTAGGGTCAAATTTGCTTTGTCTAGGAGTTTCAAAACATTTTCAAAACGGCTCAAACATTGTTCCTTATTCTTTCCGTATATTAACAAATCATCTATATAAACAGTGGCTTCTGAATATCGTGCTGATCCTAAAACTTTGTGCATCATCCGCTGGAATACGGCAGGTGAATTAGCAAGGCCGAATGGCATACGATTAAACTCGTACTGTCCATCCGGCGTTACAAAAGCTGTTAAATGTTTGGATGCTTCCGATATAGGTACTTGGTAGTAACCAGACGCCAAATCGAGTGTGATAAAGTACGCCTGTCCAGACAAGCGAGCAATCTCGTCCTCAATCACTGGCATCGGGTGTCGTTCCTTAGCGGTTAGTGAATTTAGAAGCCGATAGTCAACACACATTCGGAACTTGCCGTCATTCTTCCTCACTAAAATTATCGGACTCGCATATTCAGACACCGATTCCCTGATGATTCCGGCATCCAGCATTTCGCCTACCATGGTGCGAACTTGCTCACGTTCCTTATGCGATAAACGATAAGGGCGATACACGACTGGCTTTTTAGTGTCCAGCTCGATTGACATTTCAGTCACGTTCGTACACCCTAATTCCTTTAATGAAGAAACAAAACAGTGTTTATATTTATGTAAAATATCTAATAATTTTTGCCTATCATGTTCATCCGCGCTATCACCCATACGAACCATCCTGTTATCGATTTCTCGAAGATCGGACGCGGTAACGTTCGAGCCTGAAGAAACGATACGGTTTACTATGCGTATATGTGTACCCCGACATAATGTGACACCCATACTCAATAGAAGCCTGTAGGAGATAGGGGCGACACTGATTTTTACCATACCACTATTCACTGAGTAAACGCCGCCATAGGTTATGTACTGATTTACAGGACTGCCTATAACCTTGCAACTTATTATTATATTACCATTTATTTTTGGCTCAGTTATACAGTTTATAGTGGCTGGCCCACATAAATTGATAAAGAAGGTTACTATAACTTTAATATTTTGGACGTCCTTTAATTGGGAACCGTAGAAAGGTAATTCGTTGTCAACACTATGGAATTCCAAATACTCAGAAGTCTTATATACGATCACGCTCGTTGCAGTTGTAGCAAAATAAGCCAGGATTGATTGTAACAGTGTGAGGCTTCTTAGAATCTGTATTATTACCATTATATGGTCTAGAATTGTGTACAAACCTATTCTTATAACTAGTAGTGCGATCAAGATTAGGGGCGGCTTGTGCTATATCTTTGTTACTAACGAGAAATTGTAACAGTTGGTCAGGGTGCGTACAACGCAGTGCCAGGGCACTGGTTTTTAATGTTCTATCGCTCAAACCATGAATAACGCAATCGACCGCTCGCTTTCCAATTACGTCACACCGGTTTAATAATGCCATCTTCTCATAATAAAACTTCGATCGGCTCGTTAAACTTACTTCTACGTTTTAGCATGTCCTCCAGGGTTTGGCCAAAGTTCTGTTCACATGGAAAAGCTGTCATCAGCTTCTCCTGCCATTCCGACCAGTTAAATAAGATAGAGTTCACGCCCTCATACCAGGTTCATCTGCTTGGATACTTTAATGAAAGTCGAGGCAGCTAGGCAAGTATGTTTGTACGATACAAACAATCCATCCATCAAAATCAAATCAAAATAATATTTATTCAACATAGACCTTTACAGGCACTTATTGACGTCAACAAACAAAACAGGAAAAAAAAACAAAAACCTTGTCCGCACGTACGAATAAGGAAAAAAAAAAGAAAAAATATATTGACTCGACACCTGTTCGGAAATTGGGAGAGCCTTCTCGAGAAGAACAGGCAAGAAACTCTGAAGGTCTATTTTTTTATCTCCTCTTTTCAATGTTAATAATTATATAATATAATATAAAAATACAATATAGTGTAGTATGTTTTTGTGGTTTAAATTATTTGATCCTTGTGCAGCCGTTAATGGCTGAGATGGTTTCATAGAAGTTATAATATCAATTATGTCTCTCGCAGAAAATACTGGACTAGCCGACCGCCTAACAGAACGGAGAACTGGTTCCTCGTTATTATGACGGGGTGGCGCCGCTGACCACTTTCTTTATCCTTTGTAGAAGGTTGTTGTTTGTGCGAATCTCGTGGAGCTGCACGTACACTGTGTCGTGAACGGTCACGGGGTTCCGCGTAAGAGCTTAAGAGACTTCGCTGTTGATTAATTTCCTGCTCTAACCGTTTAACTCTCTCGCGTTCTCGTTCTAACTCACGCTCCTTATCCTGGATACTCCGACTGCGCTGACTGCGACGAGTGGAGCTGCGGCTCCGGTAACGCGGACGACTGCGGCGGTAGCCCTTCGCCTCACCGCGTAGCCGAATCCGACTTCGTCTGCCTTCGTCGCGTCCGCTGCGTCGCGATGTAGCACGCTCAGGCGTTTGCAGATGACGGTTGACCCAGTTCTCGCTTTGCTCCATTATCTATGACTCACAAACCAAGTGTGGTTAGTAATAGTTCGGAAAATAAGCAGTAGTGAGTGATAGGTAAAATGGAAATCGTGAAATATCTCAGAAACTATGCATCGGAGTGCAAAATAAATGAAAATTTCAGCCCCCTTTTAAATACCCCACACTGGTTTCAATCTAACTAATTTTGACCTCTAATGTGACCTTGACCTTCTAAGAGAGAAAAGAAGGAAAAAAATGAAGGTCGAAATAAATCGCAATAAATCACTCGAGAAAGATATCATAAAACACTACCAGCAAGGCAATGTCTTGGATTACTATGTACTTATATACCTGCCATATATATCTGCTTATATATTTATAGTTTTAATAATCACGAAAAGTATTGATATGCGTAGGTATTTATTATTTTATCATACAACGAAGAAGGGAAGAGACAAAAATGGAAGTGTAAAATAAAATAAATGTGGGTATTTGAAAACTGCTATTTCAGGGAAACTAATAGGTTCTCAACCATTTTTAGGTTCACAAAATTACTTTGTTGTACTGTACAACCCACGTGTCATGCTAATCCATTTTTATGACATTCTACCGTACGTTTTCAAATTCAATAAAATAATTTCATTTGAAATTGGCTTAATGCGTAATTATCTTGAAGCCATAAGAAGATGAATAAGAATCATTAAGATTGACCACGAGAGTATAACTTATCTTTGTTATAGCTATTATCAGTGCACACGGAATGACGGTGCCTGCTGTGTATTATTTAATTTCATTCTATAAATTGACATCTCTGAAAATCTATTATAGTTATAATTCCATCTATCTGAATACAATTCAATATTACTGACAATTTGCATGCCCCCAAGAATAAGGTATAATGCTGACGGAACTATTATGTGTACACCAAAACTTGAACAATGTAACCCAACATTAAACAAATAAAGTTATTTCATCTTCATAGATAAAATAATGTGAGCATGTACTTACCACTTCTGATTTGTAGTAAAACTCCGTTATCTGAATTAATACTCGTTTATTTCTTTAACTTAATTGTATTTCGCACAACAGACAACACTTACTACACTTTCCTAGAGCACGACCACTCGGCTCCGCTGCCCGATGTCGAATGCCCTTCCTCGCCACTCATTACTAACTCACGGTTCGTATTCTTTCAGTGTTGCCAGTTTGAATAAACAATTTTAAATACAAATAATGAACCTTACACAATAAATTGCTATAATTCCTTTTGGTTGGACCAAATCAGTATATGCCGGTACCGGTTACGTGCTACGAATCAAAAAATCACATAGGTTTTTAACCACTTTGAGAAACTATTTTAATGAGTGACAATTGCGGTAGATATTCATATGGACGACGAGGCCCTAAGGGTATTTTTAATAATGCCGGACTTAGTCATCTGACAAATAAAATGTTGGGTAAGTACCACCCTTGTTATCCTGTTACCCATAAGGTTTGCTTACTCTCACGGTCCTAACCCTAAATTATTTGCGAAATATGTGCTCTGAGCAACTTTCCAACTGAGCAAAGAAACTTACGTTAAAAGGTAGATTTGTAACCTTCTGCAACTACTTTTCAAAATCAGTCAAAATGTATAATCAAGTGCAGGTCTAGTACCTGCACTTGATTATACATTTTGACTGATATTCTTCCCAGGTAGTAAGTCATTTGAAGTGTAAATTATATGCAAATTGTCTATAAGTATTTTTCCCATTGTATGTCTCATGAGCAGAATCAATGTCATTAACAGTATGATATTCATGCCATAGTCATACTTTGCTGTTCTGCGTACCTAGTAGGTTTTATCATTGATTTTGTTAATTTCAGAAGAAAACATGACGCTTGACTTCCTCCTTCAAAGCAAATGGCGACGAACTAGCGGTCTTAACCACAAAAGTAGTGGATAAAATTAAGTTACGATGTGCCATTGAAAAAATATGTTAAAGAATATGTTTGTTTTCTTCTTTTTATATTATTTTGTTATGTAGTTGTAAGCAATATAAGTAAAACAGATCAGCCATTACTGGGAAAATCTATGGCCTTAACCTAATATGTTATAAAATAAATGTGAAAATTAGTGTTAATTATTTCTATGTTTACCATTTACCACCAATGATATAGACTTTAGAATATATGCATAGACTTTAGAAGTTGTGATTTGAAGGCATATGTCTCTGTTAGTTTTAAGGATAGGTAATACATAAAGACTGTCGTGCATAATTCGTATTAAGCTATTACTAAACTTAAAAGGAGAAAACCATTTTAATAGCTATACTCTTTTTTATATTAATTTTTATTGTAAATTATTAAGAATAGTTGTGATGTGCAAACTTGAAACCTAACAATTAATTTGCTTACAGGCTAAAATTTACATAAAGAAAAAAAATGTCTGCATTTTTCTTTTTTTTTTCTCTGCTTAAAAAGCAAAGTGACTCAAACCAATATGTATTATGTTAATAAATATTGTTAATAAATATTATTGGTTAGTATAAGGTGGTTTTTTATGGCAATAAAAATAATTAACTATGATTATGTTTTCTTTAAATTTTCTGAACCGTGACCCAATGAAAATTCACTGCCACTAATAATAGAATGTCTCCTCAGTAGGTCACATTCTGAATCCTTTTTATATTTTTGCGTTGGTGTCAGCTTCTCCAGTATACCCACCTTTTTGCTACCCTGACAAAGGTAGTGCACTCTTCTGAACCTCTTATACAGGTAATTTGTAAGACGTTGGCTTTAATTCAAAATAATAATCTACTGATAATTAGTAGTGCATACCCCAAATATGAAGCAAATCGGTTGACCTTAAATATTTGCTGTTCTGTACATTTTGGATACGTTACACTTGTATGGAACAGAAAATGTTTTAAGGTCTACTACGATTTGCCTCTTAATTGGGGCATGCATTATTAATCATCAGTAGATTATTATTTAAAATTAAAGCCAACGTCTTACAAATCAGTTTCAGAAGCGTGTGCTTCCTTTGTTAGGGTAGCAAGGTTGGTATACTCGAGTAGTTGACTGTTTTGCCATATTGACAAAACAGAAAGTCACCTTAGCAAATTAAAATTGTTAAAACAACAAAATAAAATTTTGAACTTAACAATGTTTTTGTTGTTAAATTGACAACACAAACTTGTATCCGGAACAAAGTTTCACATTGTTAATAAAAATTGTATTTGTAACAACGTTTAACATTGCTAATAAATGTTGTTATAATCACAATAAACATCTGACAATAAAACTTTGTATCTATATCAATTTGCCTTAAACGGTTGTGTGGGGTTAAAGTTTTTTTGACACAATGACAATAATTTTCTCTCAGTGTTAGCATAGACAATTTAATTTTTTATATTAATAAAATAATTCAAATCATTAGGTCATATTTATTAGTTATATATTCCGAAAAATTATGAATCTATGAAAACAAGTAAACTCATCGTCATAAGTGTGAAGGCCAAAGCAGCGGACGGCGCGCGATGGCTTCGGGTTTAATTCGGTTCGCGTTCGTGTTCGCTTCGGGGATTATTAATATTATGCCCAACGAAGTGGGCACGGGTCAGCTAGTCTTTAATAAATGTATTGATGAAGGTGTCTTCCCAGATCTCATGAAAAATAGCAAATTAATACCATTATACAAATCTAGAGATAAAATGTCCTTTCAAATTATAGGGATATTTCGATTTTACCTGCATTAAGCAAAATTTTTGAGAAAATTATTTCAAATCAGCTAACAGATTTTTTCACATCCAATGAACTTTTACATAATAATCAATTTGGCTTTACTAAGGGTCGATGCACTACTGATGCTGGAGTTGCACTACTCTAAAACATTTTCGCTGCTTGGGAGAGTAAACAGGATGTATTGCTTTTCTTAATTTATATTAATGATCTTCCTTACTTCGCTAATAGCTTGTGCGTTTTTATGCTTCTCCGGAAAAAATACATTTTGGCAAAAGTGACAGTGTCGCACCGGGGGTACGTTTGTGTATGTCTTTCCGTTACCCTAGATTTCCTAACACAAGCATTACAGAGCTTAGTTTGGGCTAGCCTGATTTTTCATTCTTTCTTTCTTCTTTCTTTGAAAAAAATGAATAAAATAATGGCAGAAATTTCAGAATCTTTGCATCAATTTATTTTGGTTATTATTGATTAAATCAAGTATAATTTCACCCCTTTTCGTTTGAGAACCTTATCAAGAAATGACCTCAGAATTAAAAACAAAAATTGATTGTTTGACTCTTCGATTGATTGAGTCAAAGATGCATTTCCATTGCTTCACAAGTCTACGGCGGGAGACCTTGTACTGGAGAGAGCCAGCAAGAAGCCCAGCAAAAGCTATTATTTTTCTCCCTGTATTTTTACAGAGTCGTCAAACAAAAGCTGGCCTCAGATAAAAAGTCTGAATCCACCATTCTTTACAAAGGAGTATGCCCATTTGTAGTATCACCTTTACTCGTCCTGCGCCTTAACCAAACTAATACCAAAAAATAAGTAACAATTTTTAACAAAACTCTGCAATATATCAAGTCGAAACTTCGCCGGAGATAAATCCACATAATAATTAGTCATTATTTCATTCCATTTCATTCGCCGTGTATTTTCATTGATGATATTCTAATTTAATTGATAAATAGTCTCTTCGGTATTGCCATATGTTAACGATCGGATCGATTGGTCAAAATAATATTCGATACATTCTACTTTCCTCTCGTGAAAGGGTAAAAGGAATACCAAAACAATTAATTTTCTTTAGTCTTTTTCTGCTTTCTCTAATATTTTAGTCATTATTCTGCTATTTGTAACAAAGACGAATCCGCCAATTAGATAAATTAATCCAGCCGTTTTTGAATTTATTTTATGTAAAACAAAGATGTTTTTTTATGTAACTATATAGAATATACATTACTATTACAAAACTAAGATTCCAATCTGTGATCTGTCTATACATAGATATACATGGTTTTACATACTCATCAAGCTGATCTCAGAAATATTAGCTTGTATGTACATAATGTTGGCATAGAGGTAGCGTAATGAAAAACTGATAATGTGCAATTGTTTAGGAATCACAATAGATAGGTCGAGTGTATATTGATCAATATCTGCTACTTTATAATTTATAACCAATTTAATTTAGTAATATTAACATTAAGTCATTTAATCAATTTAAATTAAACGTGCGATTTATTATAATCGAGTAAAAATTTTCACAGTTTTATTATTTTCACCACTTCTACTATACTAAATACCTAACATTTGTAGATTTCACAAAGCAAAGGATTTAAGCAAAAGCATAAGACAATATTCTGCTTTAAGAGTTTCTTTATACAGATAGCTAATATCAATGTTGCTAAAACAATTATTTTTAAATTAATTAATTATTTTATATGAATTATTGGATAGTTGTAATATTTATTGGATAAGATAGACTTAATCATTTTATAGTTTTAATCTTCTACAATTAAATAGGTATTATCGAAAATGATGATAGGAGAAATTCGTAATTTGAAAGTCGTTGGTGTTTAATTTCTATTTTACCCATCGAAATAGAGTCAAACAGTTTTTAATAATTGAATATATAGTTAAAAATCTACAATATATCATAAAAATCATTATGGTACAAAAACATTTTTGGCGATACTAAAGTCCATACTACAATGGGCATTCTCCTTTAAACAACTTCATTATATCTATACAGTCTGTAGTTTCATTGTCTTACTTACTATAATCAAAATATTTGGCGACGTAGCTGTTGAGTTATTAAAATTGAACCAAACCGTTGTTATTATTTAAATAGTCCTTACCAGCAGACTTACCCTTTTTTCATAAGAGTATTTTTGGCAAATGATTTTAATTTGTGAAAAGGCAAATCTGTAATACTTTGTGGAACTTTTTTGTAAAAGTCTTCCCCATAAAAAGCCTCTAGTTATTCGCAGCCTATACGTAGTAACGGCGAGCTTATTTTAATTTGTCGCTTTTAATTTACGAATTTGAAATGGCGACATTTTGATACCGCTCGGCTACGTAGGTCGTCGGCCACGATAAGTCCGCTTTTGAAAACATGTTCCGATAATTTTGTTTCTGTAATCCAACCCCTTTTAACATGTATATCGGTTCAAAACAATGTGATTCGAGGAATGGCGGACGTTCCTTTAATGTATGTCCCCGTTATTGAAAACGTTGTCCTTCGTTGAGTGATATTCAGAACGCTGTGATTCCTGAACCGTTGACCTGTTGTTCCTATACGTGCCAATTAATTACTCCTCTGTATGTATGTCGCTCATAACATAATTACCGGATTAAGGCCAGCATGCGATGTGATGATCTAACTAATGATTTCCTCAGCTTTGGGGAATATATATAATGTTTATTTTTATCAGTAAATTATTACCTCCGCGGACTCGCAGTTCGTACTGTTGTTAGGTTGTGCTCATTTATTTCTTAATTGTGTTTTTGTATATATATATATATATACTAGCGGACCCGACAGACTTCGTCCTGTCAAAAAGATTTGTACAGTGGCAGTTTTTTGTTCCTAATTATTTTATAGATAATGTCGCATAGCCAACCAAATCGCAAAAAGAGTCTAAATGACCTATTACATTTTGTGGCTATTCAATTTTGGAACGTGACATTAAATCCTCCAACGATGTATTCTGTGCTCCAACGCACGCACGCACACTGTTTTGATAGATATGATTGAATTTCAACTATATGTAGAGTTAATAAAGCGCAAATAGGAACACACCTTCATTGCTTAGACAACAGTGAGTGCTTGCAATATGTACTTTATACAATAACAATAAAGCTCAATTCGACTGTACGTTTTAGTTAGAAAACGTTTGCATGGGAAAATAAAAGGGCTGTTTTTAGGGTATTTCCGATAATTATTCGAATTTTCCTCATTGTAAAAACCCTCCTTGAACTTCAACGAACATTAACAAAAAAGAATTGGCCAAATTGGTCCAGGCGTTGTTGAGTTATGAGCTTACCAACACATTTTGCGATTCATTTTTATATATATATATATACATGTAGTAATCTCCTGGAGCGTCGGCTTTGGTCTCAGCACTGGTTCACGAATTTTATTGTTATTGTTCTACACATGTCATACAAATTTTCAAATGCATAACTTAAACACAAGAAATAAAAATAAACTTGCCGTTCCAACGCCTATAGGCTACAAACTAGAGGTTCGTTTATGGATAAATGTATACATTTTTATAACAAGATTCCAGATAGTGTAGCTGAATTGTCTTTACATAAGTTCAAGGTACATGTTAAAAAGACATTAATGAGTAAGGGCTATTACAAAGTCAATGATTATTTAAATGATGCCAATGCTTGGTGTTGATTTGAATTTTGAAATTTGGTGTTTATTGTGAACACATATATACATTGTATGATAACGACATATTTTATTGTAAATGTTGTTATTACTTTTGACAAAGCTGCTAAGTTTCTTGCGCCCATTCTTCTTACCAGCTAAAAAAAATACGTCCTGAATGGTTGGTAGGGAAAAAAATTTGGACGATGCAAAAGAGCTTTCTATAAAGTCATATTTGAATAAATTTAATTTGGATTTTGATTTTTTGTTTGATTTTGAATCACACGATGCGGGGTCGATTCCGCCATTGTTGTATTACGTGTTTCATATGTACCATTATCTGACGCCCCTACGGTGAAAGAAAACGTCGTAAGGCAACCTGCATACAGCTGCGAAGACATTCAAACGTATATGAAATCAATCCGTACTAGGCCAGCGTAGTTGCCAGCGGGCCGTCGGTGCCGTACTCCTGCACCTCGAAGCTTGGCTCCACGGGAAGGAGGAGCTCACCTACCGATTGACTCAGATACTCATCGGGCACGGCTGCTTCGGTGAGTATCTGTGTCGAACAGGACGGGAGGGATCGACACATTGCCACCACTGCGCATCCGACCTTGACTCGGGCCAGCACACGCTGGCGGAGTGCCCCGCGTGGGCCTCCGAGCGCCGAGGCTTGGTCGCAGAGATCGGGCGAGATCTGTCACCGCCGGCATTGATTGCGGCAATGCTGGCGGACGAGGGAGGTTGGAGGGCTGTGGCCTCCTTCTGTGAAGCAGTAATGCTCCAGAAAGAGGCGCCGAGCGGGGTCGGGAGATGGCCGATCCCGCTCGAAGGAGGCGGCGCCGGGCTCGGTAGCACAGCTGCGGCGCCGCCGCGGGTCGCCGGCGGGCGCGAGGAAGTCGCGACCTCTACGGCGACCCGGGATGGACCACGCCCCTTCCGTGGCCGGGGGGCGTCGTCGGTGGAGGGGACCGGGGGAGGTGGTAGCCTCCCCCGAGGAGGGCTCCCCTCTAGGCGGGGAAGCGGAGGCTGGGGGTTCCCGGAGGTGGCTTGGTGTTCCCGGGGGCTCCCTACATGTCTAAGGAAGGCCATCCCTGAGGTTTCTAGTGGGTAGGCCTCCCCTTCTGGGGAGGAGAGCCCCACATAACCGCCGACTCGCCACAGCCGGGGTATGCAATTTAATGCATTTTCCTCAGGGAAACAAAAAAAAAACAAAAAAAAAAGGGCTTGGAGGACACCGGGGGTTTTAGTGGGTAGGCCGGTCTTCTCAGTAATGATGGAAAAAACGTATCTTTGTTGAGATTGAATCATTTGTATCCGGAGCAGTACACAGATTCGAATCAGTATGGTGCTTCATTTGCATCATTTGTATCAACAATATATAAAAAATAGATAAGTGATTCAGTAATCGTTATCAATGTACTTAAAACAAATAAATCTTTACTGATTCATAACTGCTATTATTCGGTACAGGAATATATGTGCGACCAAATACTATAAACACGTAAGCAATGACATAGTAAATTGAACTGAAAACTATATAATAAAATGCACAAAAATACTTAAATACATATAAAATTAAATTGAAATAATATATGATTTATAATCGTAAAATCCACAAAATAATTAATAAAAATGAATATAACAATGACACTTAATTTAATAATAATCTAATTAATCATATAACAGATAGCTAAATAGTAATATAGAGATAATACATAAGAAGAGTGTTTAGACTTACGATCATTTGAAATAGTAATATTCAGTTGTGGTTTTCTTTTATTTTTAACTAGCGACCCGCCCCGGCTTCGCACGGGTGCAGTGAAAAAATGGTTATGGTGGGTTATCCCTAAGAGATAGACATATACCATCGCGGACTTTTTTGTGGATTTTTGTAAGTTGTACAATATTTTGGTCTATCTCGTAGGGTTCAGCCAGCGTTTGCAATATAAGCGCAAAAAAACGTGCTTATTTACGACATCACATTAGAAACCTTTAAATTTATCAGTGTTTCTCTACTATATTATGCATTTATTATACATACAAACCTACCTTAAGAATCACTCTATCTATTTAAAAAAAACCGCGTCAAAATCCGTTGCGTAGTTTTAAAGATCTAAGCATACATACGGACATACAGCGAAAGCGACTTTGTTTTATACTATGTATTGACTAGCTGACCCTTGCCCACTTCGTTGGGCATAATATTAATAATCCTTTTTTACTACAGAGTGCTATGTTTTAATTACTAACTGTAATATTAAAAAATCTGCTTTTTGTAACTTAAATATAAAAGTTTGATATATGCTGTCGTGGACTTTTTCTGTAGGCATTTTCAAGCTCCACATCTTTTCTCTAGAACTCAAAAATATATCTTTCATAGTTAAGGCAGCGTTCGTAAGAAACGCTTTCATTCGACCGTTTTTTCTCCGATTCACTTTGCAAAACGGACCACCACGTAAAAGCCTTTTTATTTTTCGTTTTTTTTTTATATAACCTATGACACGCAGCAATAATGTGACTTTCTATTGGTGAAAGAATTTTAAAAATCGGTTCTGTAGATCCCGAGATTACCCCTTACAATTTAACAAATATACAAACACACAAACTTTACTTCTTTATAATATTACAGGGTGTCAACATTCTGGAAAGTCAGGGAAAGTCATGGAAAAGTCAGGGACGCTTGAGGTGGTCAGGGAAAGTCAGGGATATTGAGGGGCTACCTGGGGAAAATTATAGAAATTTTTGTAAAAACAAAATCAAGTCATTGCAAAATTTATGAAACTATAAATTGAAATGAATAGTGCTTACTAATAGCCATTACACAAAAATAATAAGGAATAACCTGCTGTACTGTTTATGTGTGCGTAAAATGCATGTCGAGATGGACATAGAAAACCTAAGCCATTATCGCAATAATAACTAAATTTTCAATAATAATAATAAATAAGATAGCTATTTTAATTGATGCCTGCTTACGCATTGTAATTTACACTGATGTTTACATTGTATATTGAGAATTATTTCATATTTTTTTGAACTTATGGTTCAAAAGTTAGACACTTCGTTTTTAACTTTTAGGGCAATTATTTCAGGAAAAATAAATTTTATCATAAAATAATGTTAGAAATCCCCTATTTATATTTAAACCCCTATTAATAGCTATCCAACGATAAATCACAGAGTTGGAGTACAGACGAAAAAAAATCAGTCCCTCAATCACGTGTATCCCTCTTAATTTATTTTTTTTATTTGTGCACATTGTCGGCCTTATTAATATACATATTTGTTCTAAATTTCAACTCTAGTGCTAACGGTCACTGAGATAATCCGCGGACGGACGAACGGACAGACAGCCATGGCGAAACTATAAGGTCGGCATTTTTAGGGTTCCCTAGTAAACTAGGAATTACTAGGGAACCCTAAAATTGCCGACCTCACTAAGTGTGCAAACAGTGCAAGTGAATGATGACTAATTTTAAATCTATACTAATATTATAAAGAGGAAAGATTTGTTTGTTTGTTTGTTTGTAATGAATAGGCTCCGAAACTACTGGACCGATTTCAAAAATTCTTGCACCTTTGGAAAGCTACATTATCCCTGAGTAACATAGGCTACTTTTTATCCCGGAAAAATCGACAGATCCCACGGGATGCGCAATAAAGGCTTCGCTCAAAAACTACTGCACATTCTTGAGCAAGGTTTTGCGGTATTTTTTATCTCGGAAAAACGGATAGTCCCACGGGAAGCGCGATAAAACCTTCGCGCCAGAAACCGACTTCCGCGCATATGTAGCCGTGGGCAAAAGCTATGACCCTTAACCCTCTATAGACCCAATCCCGAAATCCACGCAGGCGAAGCCGCGGCAGAAAGCTAGTATGGTTATAAATACGTTTGGTCAGGGAAATTTGAAATAATGGTCAGGGAAAGTTGGGGATAGTCAGGGAATTTTTTTGAACAATAGCTGTGGACACCCTGTATTAGTATAGATAAAAATGATGAGTCATCCTCTCTCGTACATTTGCTGCGCCCGTCAGGGTCCATAATGTACAGAATATTTATAACACCTATGATTACCATTGTGGAAAGCAAAATAAATGAAATTAAATGAAATGTGTTTCGAATTCCCTTTATAAATTCTATTGGAATTGTTTTTAATAAATCATGAATCATATTTATCTATACTCCCTGCTGAGGCTTTCCCGGGGGATTACAGTATGGGGTTCTTCAAAAAGGGAGTAAATAGGTTTTTAAAAAGGTCGGCAAAGCGTTTGTGATGCCCCTAGTGTTGCAAGCGTCCATAGGCGACGGTGACTGCTTACCATCAGGCAGGCCGTAAGCCTTTTTGCTACCGTTGTAGTATAAAAAAAAAAAAAAAAAAACTTTCAATAAATCTGTAGAGAGGTCAATTTTGTACATGAAATATATTTCCAGAATAACTATCAGGCGGTGATTAGGGATCGATACTGATGCCAAAAATGCAATCGGTAAAGTTTTTGTCATGTCTGTCTGTGTAACCGTTATAGAAACAAAACCTACTCGACGGATTTTAACAAAACTTGGTGCAATTATTTTTCATACTCCTGAGCTGGTTATAGTATACTGTTCATCATGCTATAATCAATAGGAGCAGAGCAGTGACGGGAAATTCCGGGAAAACAAAATCAAAAAAATCAAAATCAAAATAATATTTATTCAACATAGACCTTTACAGGCACTTATTGACGTCAACAAACAAAACAATAAAAAAGCTTAAATAATAAGAAAAAAAAAAAAAACAAAAACCTTGTCCGTACGTACGAATAAGGAAAAAAAAAGAAAAAATATATTGACTCGACACCTGTTCGGAAATTGGGAGAGCCTTCTCGAGAAGAACAGGCAAGAAACTCTGAAGGTCTATTTTTTATCTCCTCTTTTCAATGTTAATAATTATAATAATATAATATAAAAATACAATATAGTATAAGTAGAGAAACGGGAGAAGTTACTCCATTTTTAAGCTTCCGTCGCGTGTGCATCCTTAATGGTAAACCTTTACAAAGCTACACAGAAATCACATATGACAAAAATGTTCTCCTTAAAATTATATCAAATATCCCATGACAGCATATATTTATATATCTATATTTTATAGTTGACTCACAATAACACGTGTAACTCCCGATAGCTTAGCAGTTCAAAGCTTCCTGATTATATTTGTCTAGTCTTACGTTTATAACACTGTCAGTTATTAAAATGCTACCTAAAATTACGATTCTACGCGGACGTTGTCGTGGGCCCAGCTAGTCTTGAATAAAGGTGACGATTCCTCACGATGGGATCACGGCAAAAAGATACGTTCGATGCAAACATTAGATAATGGACCTTGGTGCATTGAATTAGAATCACATTACTATCACCTCAAGCGCTGTATTTAGCGCAAAATGAAAGTCCATCCATCAGGACTTTAATCTTAACGGCGACGTGACTATAGGCTCATAGTCCGGCACGTTTACCGTGTTGCTTTAGCTATCGATGCGAACCTAATATAGTCAGAACATATGGCGAACAATGTGCGATGTCTCGTGTCAGAAGATAAACTTCCGCACTTCTGTTTCCTCTACCGCATAATCGCTGGATCGCTATCTATTACACATTAACATGTGTAACAGTCCGCCCTCCCCGGGTAAAAAAAATACAGGCACTGGATTTTTTCATAAAATAATAATATAAAACACAAACAACAACTTCTGAGTGTTAATAGTACATTATGGTACAAGTGTGTAATGTAAGCCGAGGACGGTAATCATCAATACACACGTGTATCATACAACGTTTTTCAACACACTTCTGAATAAAATAATACTTAAATAAAAAACCATTTTCTTCATAAATTGTATTTGCAGACATCTTAATTAATAACTAACTAAATAACTTCAAAAGAGAAGACGAGAGGAGTTGTGAAAAATGTTTCGTAATGGCGGGAAAAATTAATCAGTTTTCCTATGCGCGCACATCGGCCATAGACTAATAAATTTCGTAATGGCGGGAAAAATTAATTAGTTTTCCTATGCGCGCGCATCGGCCATAGACTAAAAAATGAGGTTTCTATTTTTTTTTTGGGCTTTTCGCGGATAGCTTTTTTGCGCAAATGTAAGCGTAACTCAACCAATAATATTTAAAAAAAAACTATTACTCACTCGTGAATAATAGTAATGAAAAAGTCACAGTTTGATTATAGGTGTCATTATGTGCCTAATTGCCATGGGATTAGAGACATTTTATGAGGAAGTGTGTTGAAAAATCGGGTGGGGCTGTGCTGGGGCACACGGCCGTTGGCTTTAACGTGAAACGTCTATGTTAGGGAATCGCTTTTAAAGTAAAAGATTGAAATAAAAAAAAACAAGATTGACGGTGTTTTAAGTATTTTAATAAAAAACTCAATGTCACAATAGCGAGCTGACTATATACGTGAAATATTCACACCACATTTTTGTTTCTAAGACTAATAGTTTTTTTAATTATTAAGGTACGATAATATAGACCTTTTCGTTACGGTCCACTTTTTAAACCTGGTACTCGTATGTTTCGGCGCGATTTTAAAGACGTTTCACGTCAAAATGATATTTACAATGTTTATTTACCAGGATCGGATCTACGCACACTATCTTCAACTTTCATACGTCCTGCATCTATACATCCCGTTCAGTCAGTTCGAATGGGCTTAATATGTAACGGGAACGCTGTCCAAACTTAAGATTTTCGCCCTATTTCTTTATTACTCCATGATTCAAATTAAAATCCAAAAAATTACATGTCTCGCTTTGACAGTGTTCCTAAAAATTCATTATTCTGATTATCAAGATATATAACATACTATACGAAAACTTTGAAAACATGTTAATAATTCCAGGTTAAATTGTAAAGTTACGAATATTGAAATAGTATAATTTTTGGAAAACTTGTGAAGTTGAAATATAATAATTATTAAACCGTAAGTCACTTTTAGGGTTCCGTACCTCAAAAGGAAAAAACGGAACCCTTTAGGATCACTTTGTTGTCCGTCTGTCCGTCCGTCTGTCAAGACCCTTTTTCTCAGGAACGCGTGGAGGTATGAAGCTGAAATTTATATCAATTACTCAGGTCTACTGTCCCTTGAAGCTGTGAAAAAATCAAACTTCTAAGCCAACGCAATCAAAAGATACAGCCGTTTATGCCGCAAATTTTCGACACTTGCAAGGGAATCAAAACCTACAGGGTGCTTCCCGTGAACTCAGAATCTTGAAATTTGGTACGAAGCAACGTCTTATAGCATAGATGAAGGAAAAATTACGAAAACCATAAATTTTTAGTTACATCACATAATATATATTTTTTAATAATTTTAAACTTTCTACCCATTTCCTCATAAACGCGTAGAGATATTAAATTGAAATTCATACCAAATACTCAGGTCTATAATACCTTTAAGCTGTAACAAAATCAAACTTCTATGTCAACGCAATCAAAAGAAACAGCAATTTAAGCTGCATATTTTGAAACTCGCAAGTACTCGCAAGGGAATCAAAACCTAAAGGGTACTTCCAGTCGACCTAGAATGTTGAAATTTGGCATGAAGCAACGTTTTATAGCACACATAAAGGAAAAATTCCGAAAACCTTTAATTTTTAGTTACATTACAAAATATATATTTTTTAATAAATATAAACTTATTACTTTTTTCCTCATGAACGCGTAGAGCTATCAAGTTGAAATTCATATCAAATACTTAGATCTAATTGCTTTTAACCCGTAAAAGAAATTCTAAGTCAACGCAAAAACGCAAAATAGTTATGACTCGATTGTCGTAATGAACGAACTTTGTAAACCTTGCAGGTTTGTACGGAACCCTCGGTGCGCGAGTCCGACTCGCACTTGGTCGGTTTTTTTTTCCTACCCTTTCACTAGGAGTCGAGGATCCGGAGGTAGCCGGAGGTCACCCTTGGCTCTATGGTGACAAGTGTGTGTGAGAAATAGCATAGGATGCTCGTGGATTAGAGCGAGATGGAAAGGCGACACCATTCACGTACACGCTAGCGACCTGTAATCGGCCGGATTTGTAAACAACACAAATTCCGCATGTATAATAAATCTGTAGAGAGGTCAATTCTGGACATGAAATATATTTCCAAAATAACTATCAGGGCGTGATTAGGGATCGATACTGATGCCAAAAATGCAATCAGTAAAGTTTTTGTGTCTGTATAACCGTTATAGAAACACAAACTACTCGACGGATTTTAAACGAAAGTTGGTATAATTATTTTTCATACTCCTGAGCAGGTTATAGTATACTTTTCATCACGCTATAATCAATAGGAGCGGAGCAGTGAAGGGAAATGTTGGGAAAACGGGAGAAGTTATTCTTCTTTTAAGCTTCTGCAACCTTAATGGTTAAAGCTACACAGAAATTATGTATGACGGAAATGTTCTCCTTAAAATTATATAATAATATCCTACGACAGCATACGTCTATCTTGTACTGGGGACTCATAATAGCATGTGTAACTAATTTTTGTTATGTGTTACATGCGGACGAAGTCGTGGGCACAGCTAGTTCTTATTAAATCACGCGTTTCACGTGTACCAATGTGTGACATAAGATGTTAATTCATGGTTACACATAACCTTACTGCAGGGGTGTAGTTCGGGGGATCAATTTTCAGGTGTGTTTATTACAACTAACTTAACTTGCAATGTAGGTCAGAATGTTCGGGTCAAATCTTAAAACTTAATTTAAGGTATTCGGCCTCAACCGGGAGGCCGCGTGCGCGCCTGGCTACGCGCGCACGCCAAGGTGTGGGTCTCTCTGTCTGGGGGACTGTCAGAGGTTCTCGGACAGTCCTCCTTTGGCGGTGGCTTGACCATTCTGCTGGTCGAGCCGGTCCCGGGAACATGGCGGTCGAATCGCGAAAGCGCACCCCGCCATGTGCCCTGCATGGGCCCAGAGAACCTGGGGGGTTTTTAGTGGGTAGGCCGGCACTCTGCCGGAGAGCCCCACACAGGCCGCGCCTAGCCAGCGCGGCGTCAAGGTGAATAAGGAGCATTTTTCCCCCCTAAAAAAAAAAAAAAAAAAAGGTATTCGGCCTCAAAAGATTGAGCCGAAATTTTTACACGATTAGTTTGGATGACAATGTATGATTAACTGTGTGACATCATTCTAAATCCAACATGGCGGCGTAGCCAAGATGGCGGACCAATGCACTTCTACGATATGGGTATCAAATAAAAGGGCTTGCCAAGAATAACTAGAAAACTAAAAAGTATAAAATAAAATTAAGGTAAAAAAAATATTTAATAACAAGAATTTATTTCAAAGCGCTAAATAGAAAAAAAATAACATTAACACTGAAACTTTAACTGTTATCTTATAACGTTACTTCAAATTTATTAAATTTAATAAAATTTATATGTTAGGAATAATTAATTGTAATATTAGCCAAATAAAAATAAAAATATCAAAAATTATCTTTCGTATTTTATCAATAAAATGGCTGTATGAAATTAAATCCCATGACTTCTGTAATTTATAGCAATGTCACTGTCACCCACTACCACAGATAACAATATAAACAAAGTCTTCGTTTGTCGCACTCGCACGTTGCACGCTCACTTGTGTATTTATATTTCAATTGGGGTCGTATTTCTAACCTCTTTGTTTAATGTTTGAATAGTCTCTCTAATAGTTGATTGCCTCTGTGAGGCGGACTTTGTTCAGCAGGAGTTGGCTGTGATCTCCGCTATTCTGTACTTCATTGCTGTCTTACGAAGACTTTGACAACTTGCCAATAAAGAGGTTATTGTCAAGTTGTCAAAGTCTTCGCTTCGTTTGTCACACACGCACGGTTCACGCACACTTGTGTTTATTTTTAAGACAGATCTGCAATAGAGTGTTATTGTAAAGGAGATGTCCTCTTATTACAAGGAGGTTGGTTTTTGTGATCAGCGTTAACAAACAAACACCAAACTACATTAAATTGAAAGCCGAAAAAATATGAAGTATGAAACAAATAAAAGAAATATTTTTACCACCCCCAATTATTTTTAAATAAATAAAACATGTTTATAAGAAATATTTCATAATGGCAACACCTTAATGATGTTTTTATTAATCTGTGACTACCGGTATCTTACTCTATGTGTGATATTTTTCGTTGAGTTGAATCATAGAATACATTTAATCTATGATTTTACTCGGTCTGATCATAATCATAAAATCAAAACCATGACATTGACAGCAGGTGCCTGACTTGTCAGTTGATTTTTTATTAATATTTTTTTCTGGCTCTAGATAACATACATTAAGTAACAAGCAGTCCCTATATTTTGTTAGTTAAAAAACTTCTCAAAATTAGAAATATTCGGTTCATTAAAGCAATTATGTATGTATTTAGATTTTAAAAAGGGTTGTTGATAATTCTTTTTAAGCAATGTGTAATTATTGCATTAAAGATATTTCATTTTTTATTATACTAGAATACGAATTATTAAAAATCGGAGGTCTTGAAAATAACATGACTTACGGCGATTACTTTCTTTTAGAGCCTTCTATCCAAATACTTATATCAAATTTACCCGAGTTAGTTACTATAAACCAATATGGGACATCTCCTTTAACGGTAGCTCTAGTAAATCTATGCATACGTCATGAATGATGTATCCTGAAGGATACCACTAAAGATTTATCCATTAGCAATGTCTGATAGAACGTCGGAGGAACCTCTGCACTAGGGTCGCCTGCACTGGTACCGCTGTTTTACCAATTTGCTTGTCGTAAAGTGTTGCCAGTGTTCTGGCTGTGTTAGTATCTACACAATTTCCCATCATTTTGTATGATTACTGTTTTTACTACGTAAATTACAATACGTAAATTACAGTACGTCAGTAAAGTCAGACGACTTTGTCTTTATGTCGGTTTCACGTCAAATCAAATCAAAAATAACTTTTTCAAATATGGCTTTACAGAAAGACGAATTTTTTAGCTGATAAGAAGAATGGGCCACGAGAAACTTATCAGCTTTATCAAGAGTAATAATGTTATTTACAAAAAATTGTGTCATTGCCATACAAACGTACGTATGTATTTACAATTTATATGGGAAAACAAATATTTACCCTGTAGAATGTAATTGTTCAAATCAACACCAAGCTTGACTCATTGACTTTGTAATAGCCCTTACTCATTAGCGTCTTTTAACCTGTACCTTCAACTTATGAAAAGGCAATCAGCTACACTATCTTGTTATAAAAATTTATTCATTTGCCCATATAGTAACATCTAGTTTTTTGTAGTTGTAACACTTTTTTTTTCACTGATTTTAAGTACTATTAAAGACACTTTTTTATTCATGTTGATTAAATTCACATTTACAATTGTATCTTGCATTGGTTATGTTTACGTCGAATTGTTTACTTTGACATTGACAGTTCTATAGTGTGGGCCGCTTATCATGATCCTAACACCATTATCTATGGGCAAATTAGGCAACCAAATCTAGCCAAGCGTCGTCTACAAAGATAGGTTCTTTATTAATAATACTGAAACATCACTCCGGAATTCATACATTAAAAACAGTGTCGTAGATTAATAACTGCCCACAGATTATATACCGGATACTAATTAACAACAAATTATTTGCACTGCCGATTACAAAAAATATCGTTTAGGATTAAACTTAAATTTAGGAAGATCAATTCTTCCTTTCCTTTATTTGTGGCGGATCGGCATAGTTTCCACACCATCCTAGTTCCATTTAACAACAAACATCACATAGGTACTATACATCGTCTATATAGTCTTTGCCTCATCGGTGGTGAGCAATCTGTATTGGTATACTAATCTGGACTTGAAAAAATCTGGGAATTGGGAATCGATCTATTGTAAAAATCTCACGCATATTTCGTGATATAAAAATCGTATAAAAGTTACTGACAGTGGTGTCAGGATCACAAATTTCAGGAGTATTTAATTTCCCAATATATAATAATAAAATTATCCACATCTGTTGGAACACATAATTTAACCTAGTTGCCACCGGCACTTAGGAAGAAAAATAATAAACTAAAATATTTACATATTGAAAGCCCGATAAAAAGGTCAGTAATAGTTGCATTTATCTCTTTAATCTCTTTAATTTCAATTTGTTCCCAATAGTAATGATTTTCACAAATAATTATTGATATTTGTTTTGAGCGGGTAGGCTTAACCACCCATACAAAATCATGCTGAAATTAGTTGCTCAGCTGCTAATCTCATGTATTTGAGGTAATTGGTGTTTGTATTTAATCATAATAATATAAATAATGTAAATTCTTGTTCTTTTAAAATGTAAATGTACCATAATTTGATGAATGTTCAATAGATCATGTTTGATTTTTCTTTGTAACCTAGTTGTCAGATTTAATTGTATGAAGAACAATAATGTATATGGGTTCCTTCTGAACCGCATAGACCACCCACAGTGAGTCCATGACTATGATAATGTAGCATTTTATGATATGTAACAGGGCAAAAAGGTACCGGGAGGTTGTTATACCCGGCCCTACAAATTTATGTAAGGAAAATTTATAAAATAAAATATCCTTGAAGAATATCATATAAAGTTAAGAAGAATAACTGCCATATATTAAAAGAAGAGTGTCTGGACCCAGTCTCAAGGAAAGTATTCAGTACTAACCACCGGGGGATGGGAATCTAGCTTAAGAATTCATGTTTTAGATTTTAGAATTACCATTTAATCAAATAGTTTATTTCAATACCCTGATCAACCATTGTTGCTAAATATCCTTGCCGAGATTGATCAAACAGCACCAGAACCAACCTGCCCTTGTGATTAATAATTCAAATTTGTTATTTTAAGTACATAATAAAGAGTACACTTATTTCTAATTGAGTATTATTTTATTTTTATTTAATTGTTTAAAAAAAACTTAAATATAAATTGTCAATAATCTTATAACTTAAATTAATAAATCAGTAACTTTGTTATTTTGTATTATTTGTGTTTTCTTTATAAATCTAGTTGGTGAGTACTCTTACTTATTTTTTATATTACAGTAGCCTGTACGTTAGAATACGTTTATAAGTGACTGCATAAGTTGAAGAAAGGATTTAGAAAGTTATTTTGATTTTAGTTGCATCTGTCTTATTTTAAAGTGAATAAGTTCGTGCAATCACCTGCTTCGACATGCCGAGTTCCCGCTTCCTCCTACTGCGACCTGAAACAGTTATCTGGTGCTCACGTGAATGTCACATTGTCGCAGGTGTTTCAACGAGGACGAGAACCGCAAATCGTCTGCTACACTGTCCCTCCGCCGACGCCAGTTTGTCGAGCAGAGCCATGAATCACGAAACGCCCGCCGTGGCGACTTAGTGCCTGACGTGTCTGTCAAGAGGACACGGGAGGAGCTGGCCAAGCATGCGTCACAAACGCTGCCGCTGACCCGCCGACTCAACGTGGAGTCCGGCTGGTCGAAGGTCGAGGAGGTCAGGAAGAAATTTGAGGGCGCGCCACTGTTCCCTCGTACTCGCGGTCTTTCGAGTCGCCCCCCAGGTGAGCGATGCTTACACTAAGCTTTATTTGCGGTATTTTTAGAGTCACTTTTAATTCCAGTTTTTTAGATTACCTATTATGAGACTAATACACGTGTAAGTTTCACATGATATCTGCGCAAATTTCTTTATTTATTATTTATTTATTTATTTAACGATTTATTGTACACAAAAGAAAAGAACAGGAAAATACAAAGTTATAGACAGTACAATAGGTGTGGCTTATTTCTAATGAAATTCTTTCCAACCCACCTGTGATAGAAAAAAAATCCTGAGAAACGTGGATTCGCGTGTACAAATATATATAATAGTTGTATAACAAAAAGTACACATACTTAATACTTACATACATACTTATACACATATACACTAATAAATACATACATATATAAACATATATACATGGATATATACAAACTTAGGTAAGCTTTCATGAAAAAAACTGAACACAACTTTCCAGTTGCTGAAGAACGGCGACTCGCTTTCTAAGCGAAATAGTCGTAAGGTTTTGACCCTTTTGAGATTACAGCTTGCCTTCAATAGGATTCGCTGGTTTGGCGAGATTTACAATTCTTTTCGCTTATAAGACAAGCACAAAGCCTTCCCATTTTCAAAAAATTGTAAAAAAACATTATTTGTCACTATGATTTTGAATTTATTGG
Source organism: Scirpophaga incertulas (assembly GCA_036419045.1). Taxonomy (NCBI): domain Eukaryota; kingdom Metazoa; phylum Arthropoda; class Insecta; order Lepidoptera; family Crambidae; genus Scirpophaga; species Scirpophaga incertulas. The sequence goes on from JAYEAL010000896.1 coordinate 55,536, forward strand.
TATATGTATGTAAAGTATGTTGTATATATATGTATGTATGTGTGTAATGTATATATGTATTATAGTATGTATTGTTATATTTATGTATGTCATTAAGTTATACAGCGCCATCTTCCCACGAAATAATTGATTTAAATTCCTGTCCATCCTAAGGTTACCTGGAAGAGATCACTCTTTGTGATAAGGTCGCCCTTTGTACAGTTAGTTTTAAGGATTCATTATCTGTATTTTTTTTTCACTATGGTCGATGTACAAAAAAAGTTAAAATAATAAATAAATATTAATAAGACTTTCCTGACATGGTCACGCATAAGAAGAAGGAAATGGTCATGTTACTAGGAAAGCTATGGATATGAAAGTGGATGGGCTTATGGGGAGAGAAAGACCAGAAGAAACGATGGAAGGACTGTGTGAATGGTGTATCTTGAAGAAGAGAGTGAGTGTCGAAATGGAGAGTGATAGAGGAAGACATATTGCGCCGACCCCAAATAAAATTGGAAACAGGGCAAGAGAAAGAAGACAACTATTTTCCTTTCTGGAGAGAAGTGGCTCAGAATCCCACCGCAAACAAGTGCCGCCGGTGCTGGGGCCATCCATAAATTACGTCACACGGTTAGGGGTGGGAGGGGTTGACGAAGTGTGACATTGGTGTGATAAGGCGGTGGGAGGGGTTCTTAAATTTCGTGACGTCACATTTCAAAAATCTATTATAAGCTAACTGTTAAAAACGCAAACTTTAATTATTACTATTAGTATGAAAAGTGCTGTAAAAATATTAACTTTATTGTAGTCTGTATACTCTCATAAATAAATAAAGGAATGGTGTCTTCTTCTATCTATTAATAGGGTACTCCCGAAACGTACTATTTTTTCCAATTGATTATAGTAGGTGATTTTGAAAAATATAATAAGAAAATCATGAAATGATCATATACTTATTTAATATAAGTAATCGTTTTTGTTTTTGTTAATTGATTTGATGTTAATTTTATTGAAATGAAAAATAAAACTGATTTCGAAACCGCTTTTATCATTCAAATTTCTATAATTTCAAAATTTGTGACGTCACACTAGGGGGGGGGAGTCTCACAAATGTGACTAGCTTGACAAGGACGGGGGAGGGGCAAAAAAATCAGGAAATTCGTGTGACGTAATTTATGGATGACCCCTAAGAGGCTTTAAGATGTTCTTTACGATTTTTCTTATGGATTTCATCCAGCAAGAAACCTAGATTGGATTAAAAATCGCATCCAATATCTTAAAAATATCGTAAAAACTGAAACTCATTTAATATTTTTATTGAAAAGGTAAAGGATTGGGGTCCAAGAGATTTCAATTTAGAAAGAAGGCTTGATTACTTGGAGACATACAGAATAAGATTTTCTTTCGAACAGGAAGAAATATATAACCAGCTCATTGACATTGATAGTTCTGCTTGGTTTGACTCGGAGTTTCAGAATGAAATTAGAAATGCATCTGGATTAGAAATATTCGAATCAATCGTTAATATAGACATATTAACGATTGATTCGATTCGCCAAATACAGCAGTATTCTCATTCAGATGAGGTCTTGGATTACACTATCTGTTTCTAAAGAAATTCCTCCAGATAGCACTTCGGTTGAAAATCGAATCCAAAGAACTATTTATAATTATGATGATTATGATATGGCTGATTTCGATTTACATATGAGCCTACTGCATATACTACTCAATTGGATGCAGCTTCCGATTGTCTTCCCAATCAAGAAATAGGACTAAATTCTGCCACATTTGTCGATAACATTGAATGTGCTGCTTCTGTTATTGATAACATGCCAGTTGTTGATACTATTGATAATTCATGCTGCGAATCAGCAATGAACAGTGCCAATCCTGAATTAAATAATAGCTTGCTGCCTGAAACTACTAATGCCATTTCAATGAATACTGCCTCACTGAATTCTAATGTGGTGAATAATCATGCTATTGCCGTATGTCCTGGTGAGTTCGATGTTACAATAGACCAAATCCAAATAACAACGATACCAGTTGGAATAGTTAATAATTTTCGCATTACAGATGATGAAATTTATCAATTGGTTTACAGAAAATGTAGATTTCGCTCTTTTGATATTCAAAATTAAGTACATCTTCCTTTCTCTTCCCTTCAGCCTCCAATCGATTCGTGGAAAGATGCTTTTATGAGATTAGAATTATCTGGTAAACTTACAGTTATTGTTAATGCTACATGCACAAAATATATTTATAGATTAAACTGTCTACAGCAAAATGTAAGTACATGAAATATACAAATGTGATGAGAATCTTAGAAAAATATTTTGCAGATGTGGAATTTACAGCTAAAGTAGTAGAAAATAAATTTTTGTGGACAAATAAATAGCCCATTCAACAACTGTTTGGTGTTCACGCGAAACGAACATGTCTCAATATTTAAAATTGTCTTGTATATTTTAATTCAAACCTTGCCGCGCTTCATTCATTTCTACTAAGGTTCTATAATCTGTGACTTTAAAAAAAGAACGCACACGACGCTAGCGCCAACTAAAAAATATAGATCAAAATTTCATGGCGTCGGGTTCTTAACCTGTCAAGCTGTAATTAGTAATAATTCATTTTATCATCATAAAAATAGGTTAAGTCAGTAATTAAAGCAATCGGTGTAAGAAAAATTATCAAGTGGTTTCAATCATCATCAACCCAATATCTCAGGACGAGATAAGTTCCTGCAACATACCGGGACGGCGTGTACGCAGGTGGTGGCCCAAAAAACTAACCTAAAACCGGGACCTGGTAAGAGATACAGGTCATAATCATCAAAACTCAACACCAGAACGGAGTATCAAGGCGATATTTCCAACATTTCTGGTGGCCCATGAGAGGATTACCGGCGAACTAGCACGATAAGCTAGAACAAAGGCAACGCGGCGAGTCAAAGTCAACGGGTTGTCGATCGCTCATCGGAGGCACGAGCGAAGCTATTTGTGTTCATAGTGTAAAGTCAAGTCCAAAAATAAGTTCAGTGTATTCAAATTTGTAAATCAAAAATATATAGTGCAGTGTTACCTACATGTGAGTTCGAGATCGTCAACATAACGGGACAATGTCAAGGTCGTCACGTTGTCAGCGTCAGTATGTACTTTAAAATATTAATTTCAATACTTCAAGGTAAAGACTTTTAATAAATAGAAATAAGTTTTGTCAATTTCATTGTTCAATGTTCAATAGAATAACTCACTCATATTTTTCATTCTTGTAGGTTAATTGAAACAAGCGGCTTGTTTTCAATAAGTTCATAAGGGTATATTTGTCATAAATTCATCATTGCAATATTCAAGAAACAAACATTCAATTGTCATAATAATAAATTTTGTACATTATCATATAAACTTGTTGTTGTAAAAGGTTGACAGGGTTATAAATATCATATGGACACATATAGTTGTGCATTAAATCATTATTTTAAATAAGTTTTGATATTAATTGTTTACTAGGGTTGTCAAGTGTTGTGTTTGAATACTTGTCAAATAATTTTAAGTTTGTAAATTGATTGTTACACAACAAAATATTCTTATCATCATTTCATATATTCTTATTATAATTGTTCATACACAATACAGTAGAATAAGATTGTGGTAGGATTGTACCATTTGTTGTTGTTTGCGTGGTATTATTAAGAGGTAATCATGACTACATTACGCACAGCTAAAATGCAATTTAGGTCACGCTTTCAATTGTTAGTGGATATTGGGGCTTCATTAGATGATGCTCAAGGAAGTGTAACTGCCGCAGTCGCTAGGCGACAATTTCAACTTTTTATCCACAGTTTATGGGGCGTATGAGGTCATCATTAGTGCATCAGACGAGGACCTCTCGGAAGAGGAGAGGACACAATATCAAAAACAATTTTCACTCATCAATCGCTTGTTGGTGAGGCTTGAGCAGGCCAGCGAACCGGAGACAGGGAGTCAACGGTTTGATGTCAAACCACCAACTCAGACCTGTATAGCTAAATTGCCAGCTATTGAGCTGCCCAAATTTACAGGTAAGGCTCACGAATGGCTATCCTTTCATGACCTTTTCCAGTCGTTAGTTCATAAAAGGGATATTTCAGATGCTGAAAAGCATTACTACCTAAGGGCATCTCTGGAAGGGGAGGCTTTGTCTTTAGTCAGGCAATTGCCCATGGATGATGCCAATTATTCAGTGGCACTTAAATTATTACAGGATAGGTACCAAAACATGAGGTTGCTAGTTGATACCCACCTTGCCCTACCTTGACCCACTACAACAGCATTTCTTTGACCCACTCCGGGAGTCACTTCAGGCTTTAGAGAAGTTGGACATGCCAGTGACTGAGTGGTCATATTTCATAGTTTTTTTGATTCTGCAGAAGTTGCCAGCCAGAATCAGGACTTTATATGAAGAACGATATGGCAAGGATCCTCAGGTCTTGCCTACGGTGAACCAACTTCTGGAGCTGCTGGATGAGCAATGCAGGGTGCACCGTACAATTTCTCCAGAAGCATCGGTGCCGAGGAGCAGGAGGCCTGTTCCTCCTCAGTACACACGTCAGGGTCAAGACACACTAAGGCCAGCAGCGTCAGGGAGATTGCTGCACGCCCAAATAAGTTCACATGATCAGGTGACCTCAGTTCAATGTTCATTTTGTTCAGGTCCGGATCATACACTCTACCGATGTGAGCACTTTCGCTTAAAACCACCAGTTGAGAGGAAGGCTTGGGCAAAGAAGACTGGTCACTGCTTCAAGTGCCTACGGCTCCACTATGCTCGCGACTGCACTCATAAAAACTGGTGCGCTCACTGTCGGTCAGTTGAGCATAACTCATTATTGTGCAGTGGCAATGCAGTGTCAGCGGGTACCAGTTCACACATTCGCGCTGTCGTTCATAGGGTAGGTCACGACGGTGGCTCGAGCCCTAAGCTATCTACACCGCCACAAAGGGGTTTGTTACCGACACGGAGGTCGCCGGAGTCAAATCAGGCAGAGGATACCACACGCTTTTCAGCTGCGACATCTCATAAGGTCGAAGGGCACACACCACGCCCACGCTTAGGTGATAGGGCAAGGAGGGCTCAGGAGGCCTTTGAGGAGCTCAGGTTTGGTCTTCGAGACAACACTGAGACTCAATGACATAATCAAACTGTTGGCAACATATTGGGTAAAGGGTCAGTCACTATTTGCCCAACTGCACTGATCATGGTCAGATCAAGTTCAGGTAACTTCATAAAAACAAGGGCATTGCTCGACACTGGTGCGGGAATATCAGTTGTTAAAGAATCATCAGTAAAAAGGTTAGGGTTGTGCCAACAGTTTGATAGGGCTAAATTGTATGGAATAGGTAATCAAATTGTGAATGTGCCCGGGACAGTGGTCACTTTAGTTGTCAAACCTGATGAAAGGTTAGTACCAATAATAAGTACTAAAGCAATAGTCATGCATTCACTAACTGGAAAAATACCCCCAACTACTTCATTATTAAAGCGTCAATTAGGGTTGTCAAACTTGTTGTTAGCTGATGAAGGATTTGACAAGGCCGACGATGTGGATGTTATAATAGGAGCAGATATGCTTAACTATGTGTTTGATGGTTCAAGGCTCTCAACTCTCATCCCAGGTCTGTCAGCCTATGGAACGTGTCGTGTCGAAAAAAGCCCCCTTTGTCGCATCGCCACTCTTCGGAAACACTCACCTTTGTGCCAAGCCAAACATTGGCATTCTGGCGTCGATATTTCGAGTGTTGTACAGTTTGGCGATTATTTGGAGAGCAAGGCTAAAATGGCCTCCAAAAAACTCGGAGTACTCAACAGGGCTAAACAGTACTTCAAGCCGGCTCACCGCCTTAAACTGTATAAGGCACAGGTGCGGCCTCACATGGAGTATTGTTGCCACCTTTGAGCCGGGGCTCCGGGTTATCAGCTATCTCCATTTGACCGAATCCAACGTAGGGCATCTCGGATTGTCGACGATCCTGAACTTTCCGATCGGCTAGATCCTTTGGCACTGCGTAGGGAGCTATCTTCCCTATGCATACTTTACAGAGTCTACAATTGGGAGTGTTCCGAGGAGTTGTTCAATTTAATAGAAGCCGCTGATTTTCGCAACCGATCGTCTCGCCGGAACTATCATCCGCACCATCTGGATGGTTGGCGTTCCACTACAATGCGTTTTAAAAACAATTTTGAAAAAAAATCTGTATTTTTTGACATGTCCGGAATGCTGGAGGATAACGCAGATCAGACTTTGACTGCTTTGATGGAGAGACAACAGTGCAATTTAAAAGCTCTGGACCGCGTCATGTCTAAAATAGATATTAATACTGTTACTGAAAGGTGGGAATTAGAAGATAATCTCACTATTCTGAAAACTAAGTGGGACATTATCGAAAAACAACGAAAACTACTTGCTGACACTAGTGAAAAATCAGACTTCAATAGTAGAACTAGAAAACAAGGTGTTTAAGAAAATAGAAGGAAACATGAACCGACATTTCAACAAATTGAAATCCGGCTCGAAGGACCAAATTGTATAGTCCGCTTAGTAGACCACGGACATAGTACAAGAGATGATTAGTGGTAGTTAGTAAGTAGTAGATTGGGATGATGAGCACGTCGAAGAGAAAGATTGCCGAAGTTTAAGTAAGATTGTATTGATGTAAAAGTACACAGTAATATTCAATAGGCAATTCTTTCTTGAGTAGTGTGCAGGAAGACAGTTGTTGACGTACTATTTAATAATATTAATTAAAAATTATAAAGTTAACTTGTAAAACCGTGCGCTTGGAAGTAGGGCACAGCGTAAGCAAAAAATATATGTTGCAAGCGTAAAACCGTGCGCCTTGAAGTAGGTCGCACAGTAAGCAAAAAAATGTACGTTGCTTGCTCGTACACATCATTATGCAACAAAGTATGA